>JAXIVH010000014.1:8534363-8561863 GCA_036785325.1 Urophycis tenuis | reverse complement strand
ATTATTACTGTATACTAGGAAATTACACTTGCTCAGCCACCACTAAAAAGCCCTGACGTTAATGTCCAGGACAGGAGCTTTAGAAAATGATGTCCATTTGAGTTCCAGTTTTGGGGACATCAGTCCTCTGGAGTTAGCACAAAGGTGCATACGTATGACGGCAGATCACTGCCAAAAAGCCCGAGCAAAAATGACTTTGCACGCGTACGTGCACAACTAACACATCCGTGCACAAAAATTATTATTGCGAGCACTTTTACTGCACCCAGCCGCAGTATTTTTCTGCTGGCTAGAGCAATAATATAGCCTGTGAGGAGAAAATCATTCATTGAGCGCACAAAGTGAAGCAGCACGAAACCAACGCCCTCGGGCTCACAAGTGACGTCTTTGCCCTCATGGTCGCAAAGTGTTTTCCTGCGCGCTCAGACAATTTTTTTCTCCTCGCTCAGTGGTTTTCGTTTTGGCACTAAGTGGGCGGAGCCAGCCACGGCCGTTGCATCCCTGAATGTGATTGGTTACATGTTGCCGGATCAAGTCCAAAAACCCCTTCAACTGCATGGCCCATTTTTTCTTGGGGAGCACCAAGCAAGATCACTTTTAGCCAAGAGTCTGCTCAAGAGCTGAAGTCTCAGAGCACGCTTTGGAGACGAAAAAAACCCAACGTTACACCTCAGACAGCTTGCAGCAAATCATATTACTATGCATCAATAAAATGCAGGATCATCAGGTGCAGAGAACCATAGCCAGCCTTGAAGATCAGCAATACTTGAGTAGACAATATCAACAGACCAAGAAATACAAACGTGAAAAATGCTGAGGAAATAAATACTGCATTGCCTCGCTGTAGCTTGTGCCACATAAAGAGTTATGATAAGACAGCGATCGTCTGATGAAGTCAAATAAATCAGTGCTGTCATTGTTTATATACAGTAGTAAAAACTAAATAGAAACATGTAAAAGCTCCTTACATGAAGCCTTTCCACTGCAATTTCTCAGGAATCAGAGAAATCAACGTCTAAACGTGACAGCCAATCACAATCAGGGATACAATGGCCGTGTCTGGCTCCGCCCACTCAGTCCCAAAAAGAAAACCACAAAGCAAAGAAATATCCCACGGAGCAGGAAAACCCTTTTTGAAGACGGGAGCAGACGGCATTCATGGCTTCACTTCATGTGTGCTCAATTTTGCCTTTTCTTCCTCACAGGCCATCACATGTGCGTGTGTGCAAAGTCATTTTTTCTTGCTCATTTTGGCAGTGATATGCCACCATACATGCACTTTAAAAAGGACAAACAGGAAAGATATGCATATAGATACATGACATTTCTGATCACAGCGAGTATGTAGTTTACTGGCCCGCCTGCTGAAGGCTGGAGTCCGATCAGGAATGAGGTAGAGTTAGATTTTTGACGGGCCGGACGTAGCTGTCATGAGAGGGACTGCACAGGTGTAATTGAAGCGTACCGATGAATGAATATGAATATTTGGCTATATTTGGAATATTTGGCTATATTTGTATTATCACCGAATAATAATAACATGGCATTTTCAGTTAACTTTTGGGGTCTTTAGAACAATTATTATTAATGTGCAAAAATGTGTGACTATTAAATTAAGAGAAAATTTGATCCCGTAATTTTTCAAAAAAGTACATTTTTCTTCCAAAACAATCATAAATATCAGACACTTTGTTTTTCAAACAAGTAATTTCAGTTACTCTGGGGGGGGGGGGGGGGGGTAATGATAGAAGATTCTTGCCTTCATTTTGTGTCAAATCTCTAAGAAGAAAACTTGAAATACCCCTCTCACAGCACATTTTCTTTTGAAAAATGTACATCGATATAACATTTGGTCAATACAAACTTAAAAATATACTCCCTTACCTCTGCACACCATCTTTACACAATTAACAGTTTTTTTATGGCTGCAAATTAATTTAGCTTTAAAATATTGAGGCGCTCCATTGCCACAAGCATTGAATCAAGCAGAATTGGGGTATTTAACACTCAAAGATCTGGTGGATGTTGTTCTTCCATGTCAGTGCAGCTCTCGCTGTCCCACCACGAGCTCAAAAAAAGACATGACAATACAAAAAAAGGCATGCATGCCACATGAAGGACCGGGAAGCCACGCAACAAAGCATGCTGTCAAACAAGACATACCTAACGGGGACGCGGGTCACACAGAGAAGCTGGGATACTTACTGTGTCATCACTTCGGTAGGGGTTCAGCTTGTTGTACATTGCTTCAACAACGCTTCGTCTGCGAGGATAGGGGGGGGGGGGGGGGGTGAGATGAGAAAACAAACACACTTTATCTTTTTTTTTTAAATAGCGACTGTGTTCTGATGCTCAACAAACCAGCCAAATTACTCTTTAGGACGGCAGACTGATGCCTAGTGATGGAGTACACACTCATGACACACCAGAAAGCCCCACTCACTTGCTTGCCAGCTCTCCTCCAGGAGGCAGGTTGGGGATGCTCTCTGACGCTAACGTCCGCATCACGTGCACTAAATCCGGGACACCTTCGTCGCCCTGCTTCTTGATTATCTCTGTATATAAATAGAATCAAAAGGACAGAATAAACAATAGAAAAAAACAAAAAACATATGCATTGAGAAACGATTTCATTTATACACATATTGTTATTTCTTTGGCAGGACAACACATGATGAAATCTGGTCGGACTATTTAAGCAAACAACTGCATACCTCTGTATATTAGAGCAAGTTATTGACACTAAGCTCTAACAGGAACTGAACTAAACATGGAAAATCCAAAATCGAGGATACTAACTGGAAAAGTGTCTGAAAGTGTCGATTATTCTATTCAGCAGAACAGTTGGCATTCTGCGATATTCCAACTTGTGTAAGGTCAGCCTCCAATGTAGCCACAGAAGGACAAAAAAATTGCTAAAGGTGAATCTAACTCAGCTCAATGTAGGTTTGAGGTAAGCTTTGCAAAATATGTACAAAACCATAGTGAACAAAAAAAAAAAAAGATGCGTAAAAGCTAACAAGGTTACACAAAACACTTGCCTTCAACTCGATTCTCCAGGTATTTATCCAGTTCCATCTCCCTTTTAACCGCTTCTGGAGATACCTTCGGAGCCCCGGGGAAACAGATCAAAACCACACTCATATTGTCCCGGCTCCCCTGTAGGGGAAAAGAGAAAATGGGGGGGGGGAGGACAAATTTACATTCAAGGCTCTCAGACAATTGAATGTGCGGCTCCATAAAAGTAACCGCTTCACACAGTAATAGGTTTCGGGGGTGCACAATACCTTGTACAAGCAGGTGTCAACTATTTCATTGCAGACCCTCTCAAGGTCGTCGGTCACCTCTAGCCGGGATCTGACGAACTCGCAGAGCTCTTCGTTGGCCATGACGTCCCAGATGCCGTCGCACGCCAGCACAATGAACTCATCGTCGCCCTCGCACCTCTCTATGGCGTACACCTCGGGCTCAGGTGAGACCAGCTGCTCCGTCGGGCCCTTTCCATGCACGCACTTGTAGTCGAAGTCTCCCAGCGCCCGTGACACGGCCAAAGAGCCGTTAACCCGCTGGATCATGACTGAACCGCCAGCGTTTTGGATGCGCTCCTTTTCCAGTGGGTTGCTGGGCTTGTGATCCTGTGTGAAGAAGTGCACGGCGCCTCCCCTGCTGAGGAGCCCCCGGGAGTCTCCACAGTTAATAAAGTAGATGTGGCCCGGGGAGATCATCACGCCTACCGCGGTCGAGCCACTGCGGTCGACGCCGTTCTTCTTCTCGGAGATGGTCCTCATGTGCTCGTCGATCTGCAGGAAGCCTGTGCGGATGCCATTTTTCACACTTTCTACGCAGGGGTCCTCCTCCAGGGCACTCTGGAAGTCTGGGTTGCTGGTAATGTGCTCCAGCAGGTGCTCACAGCAGTACTTGGCCACCTGGGAGCCAGCGTGCCCATCATAAACAGCAAAGAAGGACCACAGATCTAGACCGTTAGCAAGGCCAACGACAGCTGTATGTGCATCCTCCATCTCTACCCGCCAGCCCTGCATACTGCTGAGTCCATAGCTCAGGCTGTTGCCATCACCATGAGCGTTGTGCTTTTCCATCTTTGGCTTGTCCAAAAATGCCCCCATTATATCCTTTTTGTAACCTATAGAAAACATAAGAGAAAACAAGGCATCAGCCTTTAGTAACATTCACAACTCTAATTTCTGACACATTTATAGTATACATAATTACAGATACATAGTTTGCAGCTTGTGGCCATGCGTAGCCTTAAGTGATGTCATTATTATTACAGCACTATATTGGCAATAACACTATTCCAAATCCAAAAATACATTGAGCACAATATATTACAGTTCAGTCATCCTTTTATGGTAAAAAGATTAGCATCTTGGAGCTCAGTTCAGGCACCCCGCTCAAGTCTAAAAATAGTAGACTTGGGTACATATTTGGCTACATATTGGGCACACTAACTGCTAGCATAGATATAAAATTAGACGGCCTTTGACCATTGTATGATGTACATGAATGGAGAAATAACGAGCAACCTGTTGTTATTCTAAACATATCACCAGAAAACACCCAATTCGGTTTAGCACACTTAAATGAACTCGGATCTGCTGACAGGCTAGTTGACTCAAGAATAATTGTGAGTGTTGGTCATTAAAACTAGTTAAGTAGCTTGACGTATGAAAGTGTGACGAACACGGTTCACGTATTAAATGTATATACCATGGATCATATTTTCAATAATAATTACATGGAGAACATACCCAAACTAAACACAGTAAGGCCGACTCGTTTTGAGGCCTTGACCCTTGTCCCTAACGGGCTAACTTTAAGAGGCCTCTCTCTACCTTTCATTCCAATGGCAAGGAGAGCCCGCGGCCTGTTAGTTTAGCTGAGTGCTAACTACAGCTATCCGAGGTAGGTTGGCAGCATCCTCATACTTATATTAAGGAAAAAATACGTATTCATTAAAGTAGATGACTTACCAAATATCCGAACAATCGGGTTACAGCAACAGAAATTGCGACGGTTAAGAGGACTGACTAGTCGCAGATACCAACGAGGGTTCACCGACGAGATGAGGGGTAAGCTAAGCTAGCTGGGTAGTTAGCTAGCAATCGTCTCTCAGATGCAGTGCATATAATGTGTGAAAGTGCGGAACTCCCTGTTCTGTGTGAGCCAGGGATGCATTACTTATCTCGGCTGTTAATTTAAGGTATATTCTAACTGGGTATCTAATCCAATTTTTGGCCGGAGCTGTTGTCGCCAAATAGAGAGAAGCAGAAACGCTAGCCCCAGCCTCTCCACTTGACAGCTTGACAGCTCGCTAGCTAGCTGATGGGAACAACCAAACAGACCAGAGACCCGGATGTTACAGGTTGCGTACTTCAAAACATGACATCATCCTCATCGAGCGCACAGCCCTGTTTTGCAGTCTTCGTGTATTATGTCGTCCGGTCAACGCTAGGTAATATTATATTATTATAATGTTACAAAAATATTAATTAGGCACACAGAAAGAGTAGTGTTGTTATAAGATAACATACCAATAAAAGTTTTTGGTTTATAATATCAGGGCTTAGCCCAAAAAATCGTTAACTTCCGGACACATTTCTGAGGTTCGGCCAGGGTGAGACATGTCCCAGCCCTTCTCAAAACCACAGGCAGTGCTGAAAAAGCTCCCCAGGGTCATCGGGTACCACTCCGATTGCCCCCATACTACACTCCATTTGGAAATACTTTAACAGTTGGCTGAATACGCCCAAACCATATTACGAAGGTTCATGAATTGTTGACGATGGAAGAGACAATTTCGTTATTTCACTGTTACAACAAATACGTGTAAATGTTTTTCGCATGTGTAAAAGGAGATTTAAAATTAGGCATACATAAAGTAACAACAATTTAAAAAAAAAAAAAAAAAAAAAGCAAGAACCATGACAAAACTTATGTCTCACATGATGCAAAAAGGACAGCAGCAGTGTACCATTGCTGAAAACTGAGGAATTACTGTATGTAATAAACTGGCTGATAGATTCAACCTCCAGCTCTCCTCCTTTATCCGAAAGGATGTGATAACAATGGATTTACAAGGAAACACACTGGAGACGTTTCTTTTCTCAAATTTCAAAAAATCTTTCCAAAAATATTATTTTCTTTTGCAAGATTCAGTACGACTTGACAAACAAAGAGCTTTTGCAATGCAAAAATGAAGAGGAAAAGTAAAAGTGCATTCCCAAAAGCCTGCTCTGGATATTGAGATGAAGATCAGATCAAGGTTCCTTTTTTGTTTACCAAAATGATGTTGTAAAGTTAACGAAAACACTCCTCACTCGTCTCTTTAGAGCTTATGTTCGTTAGAATTAATAGTTGTTCACCACGATATTTTGAGAACCTCTATTTTAACTGATTAATCCAGGTGTGTCTGACTCTGACCTCAGTAGTCACAACAATGGTCAGACATACCTGGATTAATCAGTTTGTCCAATAATGTAAGACAGGAAGTAAAGGAGCCTGTTTAAGTTCAGGAAGTAGTGGAGCTCGGCATAAAGCCTATTTAAGAAATCCCGGATGTGGACAACACATACAGTAGAATCTGAATCACCTTCGTACACACATCGAATTGAACAGTATATTTTAGGAAAAAGCCATCGAGTGATCCTTAAATTGTAAAAATGCCCACTTTGTGCTCGATTACTTCTTTAACTGTTTTGATTGAGTGAGATAAATATCTAGAGTTGTACATACATAAAGATCTTGGATCTTGACCTTAATAAGCAGGAAGTGACGTCGCTCCACAGACATCAACAGGGCGCTTGTGCCACACAGCAGGGTCTGCGGTCTGTGATTCCTTTGCAAAAGATGGAATGTTGTATTCTGTCAGCACTCTGGTACTTTATACCACTTTGCTTAGTGATTCAAACTTTGCGCTTCATTTTTGCTGATGCTGATTTCACTTTACTTTGGGCACGTATGTTTGGGCGCAAACCAGGTAGGCCTATGCTAATTTACTTTTTCTTTTCTTTTATTTCATTGAAAAATATAAACATGGCCCACTGTTGTAATGTAATTGATCCATTGTTGTGTATGTAGTTGATATTGTGATGCTTAACGTAGCCAATGCACTTATTACAACAGTGTTGAACAACTTGCATCAGCTGATGGAACTGATATAAAACGCTAAATGAAATGCGGCGATAAGATCAACTGTAACACACAAAACATATTCGCACTCCTACATTTGAACGTACTCTGATTGTTTTTGACACATTACCCACGTGAAAACCATCAGAAACCGAATTAAATGGGTTGGTGGTATGGATTACTGGAGCATCAAGTGGGATCGGAGAGGAGTTTGCGTATCAACTGGCAAAGTGTGGCTCCCGGCTCGTTCTGTCGGCCCGTCGTGTGGATGAGCTCAACAGAGTGAAACGACAGTGTATGGGTGAGGGAGCTGAACTTTAAACCTTTTAATTTTTGTTGAAACAGCCCATTGTAGCGCATGTTCAAATCACAAATATTAAGATAGACATTGTATGACTGACTGATCATTCGTCATCCTATAAGAGTGTTCACATTTACAAGAGGAGGATGTTCTTGTTCTTCAACTTGATTTGCTGGAGAGAAAATCCTTCAAGTCTAAAACGAACGCAGTTATCCAGCACTTTGGCAATGTAAGCTCGAACTACAACTTGGGATATTTCTGCACACAATTGGTGATCACTGGATTAAGCCTAGTTTATACTTCTCCGACTGCGTAATCCGTCATCCGTCTGCGTAACTACGGACACCCCTCGAGCCCTCATACTTCTCCGTCGTGGTGACGGATACGTAATGCAATTTCCGGCTTGACCAGTATGGGTCGCTACGCAAGACTGGCCATGACATTCAAGCAAATAAGTACAAAAGGGAAAATTAGTTCAGAGGGGATCAATTATTAAATAGAAAAGGGGATACGTTATAAATGAAATGCTTTTAAAAGTAAAAACCGTACACAAACTTGCAATTTGCCGCCGTCTCTTTTAAGTTTCACAAGTTCAAGTAGGTCGGCTTGCATTTTGGAGCTTTATGCGTCCATATAGTAAAGCGTATATATGTAGCGTATATATAGCGTATAAAGCGTATAAATGGCGCGGCCAGTGTTTACGTTGTGATAGAAGCTTATATATATACAGTCTATGGATAGAAGTCGATAGCGATAGAATGTGATTCATTGTGAGTCATTCATGTGTAAATTACGTGTTTAGAGGACCAATCGCAGCCCTTGCGGTCTCCGTCGTACGTAGACGGAGTGACGGATACTTAAAAAATATTTCCGTCGACGGAGAGGGCTCTCCGTCTCCGTCACTTTACGCAGAAGTATAAACTAGGCTTTACTTTTAATTGTAATTTTAAATGGTGGCATAACTTCTGTTATAAAATTTCAGATTGATATCCTGATTAATAACAGTGGCCGTAGCCAGCGGTCTCTCTGCTTGGAGACCAGCGATGACGTCTATCATGCCTTGATGGAGCTCAACTTCCTCGGCACCGTCTCACTCACCAAGGAAGTGTTGCCTCACATGATGCAACGAAGGGTGGGTCGCGTTGTGACAGTTAGCAGTGTCGCTGGCATCGTTGGGGCACCCCTGAGAGGTGGATACTCAGCCAGCAAACATGCTCTTCAGGTATCCGGACACATCATTTTGGGTTGTAAATATTGCGCTTGTGATGATTCATGTTGTTTTGTCCATTCTGGTTCGCCCATGTCATGACAATGTATTTCAATTGTGTTGCCATGCTACATGTTCTGTCAGTCGGGTTTTCCAATTATACCAGAATGTATGCATCTCCTCAATGGATGGTAGCTTTCTGGTAGAGAACCTCTTTTTAGAGGTGTACCAGCCTCACCCACCTGGCAGGAGAACCCCGGGGCATACAGAGGAAGGGCTGGAAGGACCATGTCTCTGTCACTAATGTGAACGTTGTCTCACGAAGCTCCTTGGCCAGGATGACCTCGTGCAATACTGCTCCATTTCATAAGTTGAACTTCCATTTTACTACTAGGTTTAAAATGTGTTCATTTTTAACTCTGTGCCTATAGGGCTTCTTCAATTGCCTTCGCACTGAGCTGACGGACTATCCTAAGATACTGATAAGCACAGCGTTACCAGGACCAGTGCAGTCAAAGATTGTCCACAATTGCTTCACAGAGGAGTTGGACAAGGTAACTATGAATTGTGACTCTAGGCTAGGCGATATCAGAATCAGAAACAAGTTTATTGTCAAGTAGGTTTGCACCTACAAGGAATTTGACTTGGTGCAATTGGTGCAAGAGAAAAGCAGTATTAAAAATATAAGTAAAATAACTATAAATATATACATACAATGATTCTGTATATATATATGGACACAATATTTTATATTTGCATATAGATGGTTCACAATTTGATTATTTTTATAATTCGATTGATTGTATTTAGTTTTTTTATTTAAATACAATCAAAATATTGTAATTTGTGAAGCTAGCCAAATAAGGGGCTAAAAAAATCACTTGAATTTGATAAGTTTCATTACCTTTTTAGGAGGAATCATTTCCAATAAAGAGCTAGGACACAAAGCCTGTACTTTGTTCCCACTTGGTGACCCTTTGATTTCCCAAGGCTATGGACAACGTGGAGGACCAGCAGCACAAGATGAGCACCAGCCGCTGCGTGCGTTGGATCCTGGTGGGCGTGGCCAACGGTGCCAAGGAGATGTGGATAGCCGAACAGCCCTATCTCCTCTTCTGCTATCTGTGGCAGTATGCCCCCACATGGGCTTGGTTCTTTACTGATATGGTGGGCAGCAGACTGGTGCAAAATTTCAAGGCTGGTTTGGTAGGTATCCTTCACAAAAACAACATAACACTCGAGTTTCCCCCTCCATGGTTTTAGTATGTTGAGATATTTGAATGTTTTCCCTGTCAATGCAACAATATTGTAAGTAAGGGCTGTGACCTCTGGGGTGGGGCTGGGCAGAGGGGAGCCCGGCCGGCATGGTTCAGAGCTGTGTGTCAACAGGTTGGCTCAGTTGTCGGTGACCTCGCTTCAGTCTCAGGCGCCTGGGGCTTCATACACGTCGCTAGGCCGGGCGCCAGATTAAAACACATCAAATCAGCCCCGGTCGGAGCGGCCAGTCAAAGTTTGAATAGTTGGAACTTGGAGAGCAAGTCCCCTCAACGTGTCACCAGTTTGGGCACATGGCCCCCCTCTGACTGAAATGGCCCTGCTGCGTTCCCCATAGGAAAACTATGGCGAGGGCTGTGCTTGGTGTCTTAACGTGTTTCAATTAAACACTCCTTAACTGACGGCGAACATGGCTACATCCCAGCGGCCATACTTGCCTGACCAGTGTGTCTGGTGGCCTCTGCTGGACTGTGACCTTTCTGCATGAGATGCAGAAAGGTCACAGTCCCAACAGGCTTTTTTTAGGGTCATAGGAAAACGCTAGGAATTGTTTCAAAATACAAAATCCACTACAGAAGTAAAAGGATTAGAAGCGAAAAGCCTGCATTCACGAATCAACTAGAAGCTCATTCATATAACATTTGGAAAGCACATAAAGCAATCACACAAATACAATGGCTTTCCAAATTATAACACCTAGATGCAGTTCTTGTAGAGTTCTTTTGTGAAAATATTTGCAAGCTTGGTCACCTTGCATCAATAGTGAGTTATCTGCAGTCTGCCTGGAAGGGATACACATTCCATATATACAGTATATATATATGGTTATAATGATGGACTTACAATGTAACACACTGGAAACATTTCCTATCTTGAAAATATTTTTGGGGTATAATTTGTGAAAATTTTCTTTTGCAGGATATAGACCGTTTGCACTTGACAAAACCAAAGGCCAGCTGAAAAGTCACAATGAAGAGGAAAAGTGATTTAGTTGCATTCCTAAATGCCTCCCCTGGATATTGAGCTGGGAAGACGTCAAGGTCCTTCAACTGATTGAAAGACTCCAAGCTCTTTTCACTGGAGGCTCTGATATTTGGATAATCCCAAGAAAACCCTTAGTGATAAATTCTACAATACACAAGTACAGTTCTTCTAACAGCAATGGTAGTAATTCAGGATGTTGTGTGTTATTCACTATCATGAAATACGTGTTTATTCACACAATGTTTTTTGGTTTCTTTGAAATACCAAACCCCAAGGCACAGCAAATGTAATTATTTTAATGAGCTAATTGTGAACCTAAGGCATACATCCTTGAATGGTGAATGTAATTCTCAACAAAGAACAGTTAATTATGTTGGCAGTATATTGAATTTGATTTAAGATTGTATTGTCTATGAATTAAAAAAAAATATATATAAAAACTGATATTAAAAAATGAAATTGAATCAATATTTATATTATCTTATATCTTTTTCACAAAAAGTAAAATAATGCTACATGCCATAAGATCATTGCAAAGTAAAGTTGCAAATTGATGAAATTGATCGCCTTATTGAACTGTGTGCATATAAATGGATTGTTTAGCGCTGTGAGCGACCTTGCTTCAGAAGCCTGTTATGTATAAGAAGGGTGTGGCTCTGGCAATGACCATAGGCCTACATCCCAGCCCCCATGCTTGCCTGACCAGTGTGTCTGGTGGCTATATGCTGGACAGTGAGGATCAGTCAACTGTTCAAACTGACCTTTTTGGTGTCGCAGGGATATGCAAATCAAGAGTTTGTTGAAAAAAAAAGAAGATGCTCATTCATATTTGGAAAGCGCAGAAAGCAATCACATCCATGCAATCATGTACAAATATTAAACCTACACCTAGATGCCGTTCATTTAGAGGTCTTTTGTGAACACCTTACTTCAATGGTACGCCACGAATGGTTTCATTAACATTCCATTCGTAGAGGATTTAATAAAACTGGATTTTGGGTTGTCATATATGTATACCAACTATTGTGTGTATATATATATATATATATATATATATATATATATATATATATAGACACACACGCACAAGAAATAGTTCTGACCATGTAATTTGATGGGACACGGGGCATTCCTGTAGTGCTGGCATAGACTATGCCAGCTGTGCTCTTTTTACATTCATGATTATTGCTGTTAATGAGTCACTGTGTAGACCCACACCAATTAGCAAACTAGTGAGCTTGGCAACCGCCCAGTCCCAGTCCAGTTGCAGAATTGTTTGTGTTTGTGGAGCCAAATAAATGACCAAAGAAACCTCACAATCCGTCTTCGCTTCTCACTGTTCATGCTGTTATACTGAATATCAGCACATCTGTGATTCGGTCATAGAAGGCCGCAGGATGATTGCCCAAGGTAATCACAGCAGAGCTGATATTCAGTGTAACTGCACAACCTCTAGTTATTGTCTGAGTCTTTGACCAGTCACTTCAGTGGCATGTCTGACTCCAATAAGGAGTCCTTAACGTTTATTGGAAATACCTGTAAAGCGCAGTGATGCATGTATAGTTAAAGGTCTCAGTGCTGTTATACTCTGTATCAGTGGTCATGAAATGCCTAATGTCCAATCAAATTACTTGGTCAGAACTAACTTGTATAAAAAGCAATGTCACACTCGAGGTCATGCTATTATACTGAATGTCAGCACAGCTTTGATTATCTTCTGCAGTCGGCCTGCGGCCTCGTACCCATGACCAAAACACAGCCGTGCTGATATTCAGGATAATAGCACTCGCTCTCATGTACTATTGCTTAAAGATAGGCACAAAGGCTGGTTGACTGATTCAGTCTCCTCTTTTATCGAGAGATCATAATGATGGATTTGGGCATACAATGAAATGCACTGAAGACGTTTCTTTTCTTACATTTTTATCTATACAATTTGCCCAAATCTTACAAATCTTTTATTTTCCTTTGCAGGATGCACTGTTTTGTACAAAAAGACCGAAAATGGACAATGGAGAGAAGCAGATTCAGTGGCATTACTAAAAGCCAGCCCTGGATAATGGGGCTGGGGGACATCAAGGTCCTTCTTTCTACCAAAATAAATATGAAGTTATTGAAAGTTTTTCGATAAGAGTTTCACTGAAGAAAGCTCTCCAGAGTTTCTGTGTATAATGTTTTCCGTCACTGAAAGATCCTAAGAAAGACTTCAGTGGCAAATGGAATGTAGCCTAGAAGTCAGCGGTTTCAGGGGTTACATGTTTACAGTAATTGTACAAATACAGTAAAATCGGTTTGTCAAGGCATTTTATTATAAGTATATACAGGTACACCAATAGGTAAAACCAACAGTATATACAACATACCATGGTAAATCCAAGTAACTAAGTAAGTTGTAAACAAGTGAATTGTAAACAGAACGGCAATTATCACTATAAGCACATTACATATGACATTACAAAAAAACCCAAGGCACAGCCTTGAATCTAACACTTCTTACTAACAGCAACAAAAAAAGGGATGTCCGTTTTGAGTGGACATTTAATGTAAGACCTGAAAGTTTTGAAACGCATATGTAGCAATCAGTAACATAATAACGGCCAATAACGTAATCATTTAAATGTAATAAAGCCAATAAAGCAATAACTTGCCAATAATGTAATAAAGTTGTTGAGCCAATAACATGATAACTTTTTGCCTGGGCTTGTATTAAAACATCCTTTGAACCCCAAGAGTGAACAGAACCAGAACTAAGAGTTGCATATAAATCCAAATTGCTCCTTTGTAAGGGCAGATATTTAAGCATCTGTTGCAAGATGCAATATTAAGGCCAAGTGTGACACTTTCTCTCCAGAAATTGAAAATAAAATATAGTGATACCTCAGTTATTACATTATTGGCTGAGTTATCAGGATCTTAATTGGCCTTTAATACAAGGCCAATAACATAATAACGTAAGTTAACGTAAGTTATTACGTTATTGGCAAAAAGTGAGGACGTAATAGGCTCAACAACTTTATTACATTATTGGCTATATTACATTTAAATTATGACGTTATGGGCCGTTATTACGTTATTGGTTGCTACAGCATATGAAACCTGTAGTTGCTGGTACCTCAATCTGGGGGTGGGATGGGGGGGCGCGGTTCTGCTGGTGGGCAAATGTCTTTGAAGCACCGAAATACTTAAAATATAAAAATTAAAAAAAAAGCTGGAAAAAAGCTGAATACAAATGTATGTGCTTTCATTGGCAAAGATAAACGCGCTACGAAGCGAAGACAGCCGCGCGCGTGCTTTCCTTCCTCGACGTACACATCCATATCTCTCCACGAGACACGGTGACCACGCCACCCTGGAGATGTTTGCCGTCCTCTGAACGGACACACGCGCACTACCGTGAGGCTGAGAACATGCCACGGGCATGTGATGAGATCCGGGGAACAATGACTCAAAGCAGCTGCGGTTAATGCATTGGTTGACGCGGATGTGCCGATGACTACTGATTGTGAATCCATGTTGGCAGACCTACGTCAAACAATATATCCGTTATGGGCAGCAGCTCTGAGGCCGCTGTCCCTAACAGAGCACAGTCAATTATCTCACGTAGGGTTTGTGAGGCGAAGCCTACGACCATAGGACTAGCGTTGTAGGTCACCACTTAATGCTTTTCAACCACGCGGCCATCAACGACCTTTAGAATTGGGGATTAGGCATTTGCAGGACAAAAGTCAGTAAATATTTGTGCGTTTTTTCCATTTTGTGACAATGGCAAGAAGGCATTGACGTTTCCATCTCTGGGGATATGTAGAGCCCCCCACAGCAATAGTGATAGAATGAAACCATTTGTGACCCAGGCAGTTACAGAGACACATCCTCACGGTTCCTACGGTTAGGACAAACACCCAAGGGGAGGCAGAATCTAACCAGAGGCGCGGACTGCGACGGCCTGCCACAGGAACGGAGGCTTTCCCAATCTGTAACCATTTTCAAACATCTTCCAAGATATCCTTTCAGTTTAGACTTCCTCTCGTCGAGTAGTGTGTATTTGTGTACCTCACCATTCAAATGCAAACACCCCGGGGTCCTTGAAACGGGTTGAATTTCTCATTGGAAAAAGAAAGTGATATATAAATAAAGATGGATTGTTTGATATAGAGTATGCGTATGTGTACAGCGATTTGGGAATACATGGTTTTGTGTCGGTGGTTGTCGGTCAGTCGGGAGGGGGTCACAGGGGTTGGGGGGGGGGGGTCACAGACACGGGAGGTGCAGCGGCGCGGAGGAGTAAATGGGGTACCCCAGCGGGGGGTCGGCCGCCTGCACAGTGAGGTTCCTCAGCATGATGGGGTGCGCCTGGATGCTGTAGCGCTCCTCGTCGTCGTTGGTGGCGTACAGCAGCTCCCAGGAGAGGTTGGCCCACTGGCCGCGCACGCCCTCGCCGTTCAGCCGGCCCACCTGCACCAGCTGCTCCTGCAGGGACAGCACCCGGCCCGTGTAGGTGCCCTGCAAAAGAGGAGGCATCTCTGGCTGTGAGATCATCGTCGTCGTCGTCGTCCCCGTCGTCGTTATCATGAACCGGCTACACCGCCCCGCTCTTTACACGGGCGGTGGAAACTTTTAGTTTCAAGGTCAGCACGGCACATGGTGACTAAGGACACAATGATCAATAGAGCACAATGTGTGAAAAGGGCTCGGGTGAAAAATGAAAATAGACCGAACCCAGTCCAGGACCATTGAGGTATGGGTTGGATGATTTTGGAAAAGAAAAAAAAAAAAGGAACCAATAATACTTTTTGGGAAGATACAATCTAAAATAACTTTATCGCATGGACCTTGAAAAAAATCCATCTGGTATCAGAGGCCAGATTGGCTGTGACCCCTAGTGTACATGGAGCTGTTCTCAAAGCATTGTTAAATTACATCTCCAGATTGGCTAAAGCCTATGATTGTTTACCATGTGAGCATAGAAATGCCCACAATGCTTTACACACCGTTAGGGAGAAAAAAAAACTACAAGAATGGCTGACATGGTTGTTTGGTTACCATAGTGAGGTCATGTCCTAGAGAGAAGAGGAACGGTTTCTCCTGAAGGACGCTGTCATGCCAGCCGCGCTCTGCTCCCAGACCAATGTACCAATCCCTTTCATATTCCTCCAAGGTGCTGAACAATTCCTCAGGGCCTTCCATGGGCCCCAGGCTGGCCTGATCAAAAAGCAGCTTAAAACCAAACCTGTGGGGGGACAAAGAAACCAAGAATGAATGCATGTGGGATACAAAAAAAAAGGATTAGGGCATTTGGGAGCCTTTCATACCTGAAAGCCTTTAGAGTGAGGTGGTAAAGGTCTTTCCTGGCGGAGAGCCAGTCGAGACCATCGGTCCACGGAACGTCCCCGCAGTAGAGGCGGTACACGTAGCTGGGGCTGCTGAAGGAAGACTCGGCGCCCAGAGACATGGCGCATGACAGGGCCACCAGGGCGTGCAGCTCCCTCAGCGCCTCGTCCTCCTTCAAGGCCTTGTCGTCACAGGCCGCGTCCTGCACCGCCGGCGCAAACTGCTCCAGGCTGAAGCGGAACCATTCCTCGGGGAAGAGGTGCCGGAGCTGCTGCAGGCGGGACGGCAGCAAAGGGGCGGTCCTCCATCCCGTGGGGAGGTTGAACAGCTCCGACTGGGGACAGGTGAAATGGAGAGGAGGGAGAGAACCGGAGCTCTCTGCGAAGACCTTGGCACTTTGGCCCTTGTCGACCGCCGGCAGCCCAAGGCCCAGCGGCTGCAGCGGCTGCAGCGCGGAGAGCGCCATGTTCTCAAACAGACTGTCCATCTCAACGGAGCCCGGCAGAGAGGGGCCGGGCTGCAGCGAGGCGTGGCCCAGCTGGGCCTCCGTACTCACCAAGGCCACTGTCCGCCTGGCCTGCTGGGGCCCAAACAAGTCATCTTCGTCGGACCAGTCCCCAAAGGAGGTCATGCTGGAGCTGTCCTGCCTCAGCTTCAGCGAGGACACGTTGGACTCCACGATGACCGTCTCCACGCGCTGGTTGCACGTCGTCGTCGTCGGCGCCGGCTGGGAGGACTGGGACTTCCTGCCTCCGACGCCTGAGCCCTCCTCGGCGCTGCGGGCGAAGCCGCCTCGCTTCTCCACGCAGTAGCGCAGCAGCAGGAAGACCAGCGCCTTCAGGAAGTCATCCTGGAGCTTCCGCAGGTTGTCGTGAGAGTCGATGATGCCAGAGAGAACGTTGCGGGCGTCCGAGTACACCCTCACGGGGAGGGTGGCGCAGGGAATCAGGGCGTTGCCCCAGTGGTGGTTGAGGCCCTGGGTGAAGCCCATGCGCTCGGGCCGCTCGAAGGCCCCCTCGAACACCTCGTCCACGCGCCGCGCCTCCACCGTGTGGCAGGAGGTCTCCTGCAGCTCCAAACCCTGGAACCACCCAACAGAGCAGAGTCATCCTCATGGCTCATTCCTGCAGGCATCCCTTCCCATGACGGGAGTGCAAGTGCAAGCCGGGCCCGGTGATACACCGCCACGCTACCTTGATGTTGACGGTGCAGTAGCCGTAGCCTCTTTCCAGGATCATTATCCAAACCATTCGGTCCTGGAAGCGTCCCAGGAAGTGCGAGCCCGGGGACAATGAGCCTACATTAGGAAGAGAGAGAGAGAGAGAGAGAGACAGACAGACAGAGGGGGAAGGGGGGGGTATTAGCCATCCGTTCATGCTTGCGTATTAGTGTGGGGGATGTTTCCATGCGCCGATCGAGGGCCTAAGTGCCTAAGCCCGAGCCCCCTGGCCACACAACCCCCTTCGTTGTGCATCAGGAGCAGAGTCTCTGCGCTCGCCACATAAACCTCTGGCCACGCTGCGGGGGGAGGATCACCGTCTCAGCCCAGGCAGGGTCATGATACGCTTTATACTGGCTGACTGCACAGAGATCTAAATATTGAATCCTTTCCATTAGTCAAATAAAAAAAAGAAAAGGAAAAAAATAAGTCCCATTATCTTACGGGGGGGGGGGGGATACAACTGTGAACAGATCTTACAAGGGGGGGTTGTTTGGGCAGGGATACGTTCACAGCTACAGTGGGTATATAGATATATATATTTTTCAAAAAAAGGCCTTCGCAAGGTGACGGGAGCCTTCGCTTTACGTTACCAGGCGCGCTCACGGCTGAGGGATTATGTCATAACCTATGATGCCATCTCCACAGTGTGTTCGCCGTGCAAACCTCGGCTTCTGCTCATTGTCCAGTCATGCGGGCTGCACCAGCCCTCCCCCAAGCCTGTCATGCAGCAGGCAGGGCTAAGTGACGGGACATCTGTTATTAAAAACTATGAGCGGCAACACGGCCGCCATGTGCTAGTTCTCTAAATTATACATTAAAAGCCAGGGACGTCCCGAGCAAAAGCCCCCGCAAACAATGAGACTGAGAGACGCCATCGCCGTGGCCCCATTTTTTTTTTTTTTCCTCCTGTTTTGAATCATCAACCCATGAATAATTAAGTTTGTACTTGCCCTTCTCTGATACCATAGAGCACACACACAAACATACACACGCACACAGACATACACACGCACACAGACACACATGCGCGCACACACACACACACAGACACACACACACCCCAGCAGCGCTCCAGTAGGCCTACGAGTATTGCGGGGTTAATGGCGTGGAAACATTTGGATGTAATGAATACAGATCAGAGCCACTTTGTCTCGGGTCACTTCACAGGAAGCCCCACTGGATCCAGTGAGCATCATCGCATCACTGCCAGGGGGGCTGCGATGTGTGCTGCTCATGAAAAACAACATTCTCTTTGGCCTTCACCCCGAAGAGGTGCTCTTTCATCCACAGCGTTGCTGCTTGACCCACCTGAAGGTTCAACAGTGTCCCTGGGATTCACGAGCCCAGCGCACGCAGTGCAGTTTGCCGTGCGCTACGCTGCCCCGTCTAATTAAAAACTAATCGCTGGAATTGACCTCCATTTGCAGCTGAGGAATAGCTTTTGTAGTATGAGCTCGACTGCAGCGGGCAGGACTCACAACAGCAGACAAAAATGCTACCAAAACTCATTGCTTTTATAATGTTGTCCAGCACTTGTCCATTTATGTTGACAAGTTGTCATTTGTGTGCTTTATCTGGTGAGTCCGAGTCAAACAGTAGACAATAAAAAAAATGTAAAAAGCCACTAGAATAATATGAACGGCCCATACAAACGATGAAACGCATCACGCAATTCACCCGACACACGCCACAGATTCAGAGAACAACCAAAGGCAGACGCTCCAGAGCAGGGGGGGTTGGGGGGGTTCACAGTAGCACAGCCAACTGACCCAGAGACCCCCGGGCCAGGCCCCTGCGGAGGGCCACGGCCAGGCTGCCGCTCATCTGCTGGTAGAAGATGGAGTCCGGGCAGGGGCACGCCGTGCCCACCGGCCCCGGCCAGCTGCGCTGCGGCCTGGGGAAGCCCACCAGGAAGACGGGCAGGGTGAAGAGGGGCAGCAGGGGGGCGGCGAGCAGGGCGGAGAGGACCACCACGGCCAGCAGCAGGGGGCTCAGCGAGGCGTTGAGGGCCAGCAGGGCGGCCGCCGACTGCCGCCGCTGCTTCTTCTCCGTCCACGACGTGACCAGCACGCTCAGCGTGAACTTGAGCTTGGACAGGAACTGAACCGCTCTGTCGCTCAGCAGACCCAGCTGGGGGAGGTGGGGGGGGGGGAGAGCATGTGTCAGGGCACGCACGCACACGCACGCACACGCACGCACACGCACACACACAGTCTGTTTGGAACATGTCTGAGGGAATGTGGCTTCTGGTGTGTTTGTTTTTGGTTTCTTTGTATGTTACGTTATGTCCTGATCCCCCAATTAGTGACCCATCTCTTAATTGAGTGTCTTATTTATATAGCAAGGAATATTATTGGTGTGTCAGCGAGACCTTCCCAACACATTTCAGGTGCTATGAATAAAACAGAAAGGGGAAAAAAGGTTTCATAGAGTAATATATTGAATTAGGACATTTGAAGTGACTTCTATAACAAAACACATAGGTGGCATATGATCCTATAAAATGGCCTACAAAATGTCATTATCAATGGCGTTATTTCAACGGGGTCTCATATAATCAACGGTGCGGTCGTTAGTGCTAACTAAGGTGTCACTAGAAGCTGCGCTCACCAAGAGCAGCTGGACGCCCGTCCCCAGGTGGTCCCAGGCGGGCGGGGCGTTCTCCCCGGCCACCAGGCGGACCCCCACCACCACCACCATCTGCTGCAGGGCCTCCTCAGAGTTCTGCCACACCTGGAGCAGAGACATCAGGAGTCAAGGGTCAGAACCAGAATCAGCTTTACTCGCCAAGTATGTTCACAAACATACAAGGAATTTGACTCCGGTTTTTCCATGCTCTCAAAGTACAGACACGGGGTAGACATACAGCTCAAACAAGACAATGAACATAAACATAAACATTAACTACTATAAAATAAACAAAGGTAAAACAAACATGTATCTACTATATACAGATGTAGATGCATATAAAAGTATATATATATATATATATATAAACAGCAGCAATTAAATCAAGTTAAGTCGAGAGTCAACTAAAGTCAAGAGTCTAGAGTCTCTTCTGAACTCTACCGTATGCAGATATTGCATGGAATGTGACAGAATGTATTTTAGTGGTACAGCCAATGTACCACTAAAATACATTTTTGTATTTAAAAATGCCTGCATGTTATATTTTGTCATGTTATTTGGATACAGGTACTCAGGTACTGGATACTATGCATTTGTTTGTGTCTGCGGCGTACTTACCACTCTGAACGCCCGCGTGAATCCCACACTGAGTGACGCCGTGTGGAGCCGCTGAAGAGACTTGTCCGTGGACAAATAAGCAATCATGGCAAATGGGGACACTGAGAGATCAAAAAATAAAAGCCAAAACGTTAGTATCAAAATAAAGGTATCTAAAGAGTTCCGGCCCCGGGGGAGAGAGAGAGACTCACCGAGGTTCAGGAGGACTCTGCGGACGGCCGCGGCGACATGGAGACCTCTGCAGCTCTGGTTGAACGTCTGCACGTTGGAGATGCCCCTGGGGTACAGGGGGTTCAGGAACACCCCTCCGCAGACGTACGCGCCCTGGATCTCCCCGAGGACCCAGCACAGCGCGAAGAGGGAGAGGAGGAGGTAGGAGGTGACGACGGATGCCTGCGCTCCAATCACCAAGCTCTGGGGTGGATCCGCAGCCAGGAAGTGATGCAGCAGGCCCGCCTCCGCCATGGCGACCACCAGCAGGCCCCCGTACACCAGGGCCTCCCTGCAGCCCAGCCGCCAGCCGAAGGCGCTGGGCTGCAGGGAGGGAGACGCCCCTCTGTGCCGCCCCAGGCTGCCCCCGCTGGCTGGGCGGGGCCCGGCACAGCAGAGCGTGGCGATCTGGCTGAGGTCCAGGCTCAGAAGGAACCCCATGGACACGGAGAAGAGGACCACGCCCAGGGTGGACGGGATGAAGAAATTGCAGACGGCCACCGCGACAGACACGGCAAACATCCCCAGGAGCCTGGAGGAGACGCGGGGACATACATGCATCTGGTTCACATGCTGTACATTTACATTCAGGGCATTTAGCAGACGCTTTGGTGCAATGCGACTTACAATCAGTACGTATGTCATGCATTTGTGCGGTTCAGTGTCTTCCTCAAGGACACTTCGACATGTGGACAGTTGGAGGTGGGGATCGAACCGTGAACCCTCCGGTTAGTGGACGACCCGCTCTACCTACTGAGCCATTCCGCTGACTCGACTCAGCTATGGCGGCCTGGCGGCTGCCACCCAGGAGGGGGGTATTTCTAATGTATTTGACTTGTCCGTGGTTAATATGTCCACACTACGGGTGCACAAATATAAAAACACTGATTTCGTAGCTCACGTTTTTATTTGTATTATTATTATCGTTATAATTATTATTATACATTACTACAATGCATATGCATGACCGCGATGTAGCCTTAAACTTGACACTTTCCAAATCACTTTAAAAACTCAAACTGGACAAAGGACTGAATTGTCCCAATAATAGTAATACAATCCATCAATACAATGTCACCTGAGGTTGCTGGACATGGGCGAGCCTCCCAGGCCGAACACCAGGGTCTGCTCCATGCCCCACAGAAGCAGGGCGTCCAGCGGAGACAGCATCCCCAGGGCCCACAGCAGAGGTAGGAAGAGGAAGAGCACGTGGAGAACCTGACTAGCCAGTTGAAGCTCGGGAAACGGGCTTGTGAACCTAGACGACAAGGGGCGACAACTGTGAAACACGGACGCCAATCAAACCACAGACGAATATATGTGAAATCCCCGCCCCCCCCCCCCGGCTGGCTGAGGCAGCCACAAGGCCTCCGTAGCTCACCGGTCGGCCAAGTCAACGGCAATGAAGGAGAAGATGTAGATGGGCCGGGTGAGCGGCGTGATCTCATAGGTGTCCTGCGCCTGGAAGGTGGCCGTCTCGGTGGCCGTGTTCACGATCAGGGAGTACTCGGCGATGCACAGGGTCACCCAACTGGCCACGTAGACCACCAGGGACGTGCCGACGCTGCCGTAGAGCGCCGTCATCCTGCCCAGGAACACGTACCACGTGCCGAAGCCGCACAGCATCCCGGCCAGCACCGTGTGCAGCACCACGTTCAGCCCGAAGCGCTTGCCGGGGGCGATGAAGCGCACGGTCTCCGGGCCCACGCAGTGCGTGAACTCCACCTCCTCCTCGTCCGCCAGGACGTTAGGGGTGCCCAGCCGCTCCACCGAGCCGCTCCTCCTCGCCGAGTACACCGCCAGGGCCTGGACGCCGGCGGCCGCCGCGAACATCAGCAGGCCGGAGAGCAGGGCGGCGTGCAGCTCCTGGAGGAGCTGCAGCTGGTACAGCAGCGTGCCGACGCCCCCGAACAGCCATGGCGTCAGGAACAGCACGGCCTGGTGCACGTACACGTACGGCGGGGCGCAGTAGCCCAACTTGAAGCGGGGTCCCCCCAACACCGTCTGGGGGAATCGCTTCCAGAAGAACTCCTGTTTGTACTCATTGAGAAGGCGCACGTCTGGCCCCATCCTGACCATGCCCTACGGAATGGCAGGTCATCTCCGCGCACCTGACGAAGGGCTCCCATGCATCATGGTTGATAAGCAGTCTGCAGTAAACCAACAGATCAAGTATGATTAGAATGGCACCTGATGCATAAACATTAGACACAGTGGATTTGTGATACTAGCTTGAAGAGTATGTGGTATAAAGTGTCGCTCAAAAAAGCTTTATGTAAAGTAATACAGTGTCCCATTGAGATCCTATTGGTCCCAATGTGAGTCATGTTTTGGTGTTGTGAGTACTGCCAAGATACCACTGTGAGGTTACCATGCACACACAACACAAGCAATGTAGCTTGATCAGATGAAAATGCTGTAATCACAGATATTTGGCTAAATCAAAAAACGCCTAATGCTACGCCCTGATTTAGTGACAAGTCGTGTAAATATATTTATTGACTTCTTTGTTGATAAGTCAGAACGCTAGCTCCCTAGCTTCTCCAAACAGTTGTTGTCAGCTTGGACACTAGCATGCTAGGTAAGCTCAATTGCTAACTAATCATAAAAAATGATCTACATAGATTGGCATTTAAGGTTGAACAAACTTACCTACAAATAAAAAGGCGTATTTATAGATACATCCAATATTTCGGATATTAAGACTATAATTTGAAAGTGAAGGACATCGCTAGTTACCATTAGCCACTAGCAGCAGCAGGGAACAAACCAAACAACGGATGATGCGCGAATACATTGCAGCCAATGGGAGCCGAGACTGTCGGATAGCCAATCTTTTCATTGGCCATAAATTTGAGTACACGCTTGCTATAAGACCACATCTACGCCCCATGACAACACACCCCCTCCATCATTTCTTCTCACTTTTCTGTCGCACCGTTTTAGAGCGGACAGGCAAACAAAACAACGACTCAACAACCTAGGAAATATATGTCATCTCACCTGGTTTGGACAACATACTGTGTTTATGTAGTTGCAAACCTTATTGGCAATAGTTTGTGCTATTAATTAAAGCTAATACAGTAGTTTACAGTCCTGCAGGGCTGTTGGTCCAATTCAGGCCCAATTAAGATTTAGGCCTTCTGTTGATCATATTGAATAATGAATTTTTAAATATTGCAGTATAGAAGTTGTCATACAATTATCGGAAGGTGTTGTTGCTTGAAAAAGTACAAAAATCAGTAATTCTTCTTATGTAGGGCTTTATTGTGCAGCCTGGCTATTTGCAGGAAAAAAATAGTAAATCATTATATGGTAAAGCTGAATAAACCTAAGATTTTACTACAATCATTACTTTAATTGTCATTAAAACATATTCCAGAGTGTGTTAGGTAGAAGGTTGTCTCAGTGGTGTACTGACCCGTAAATTAGCGTAGTAAAAACTAGGTTAATAGCTTTCATTGCTCCCAAATATTGTTGGTCCTTTCCAAAAAAATAACAAAGGGCTTTAGCCCAACAGTTCTGTGGTGTGTAACAATGAGAAGCCCGTCTCATGTTGGAGTCACACAAAGTGGCACACGCCACGGCGGGCTTGTTGACGCTCCTGATCATGTTTCACCTTGGAACAATCTTTAAATCCTCAAGCTTATGTGCTTAAGCTACCCCCCCCCCCCCCCCCCCCCCCCCCCCCAGAAACGTCATAGGATTTGTTCTCCTTCATTGTGAAGATGACAACAAAGATACAGAATATAATATTCATATGATTAATCCCGAGAGTATTCTGTTGGAATAACATAATGAAAGTGCTTGGGGTTTAGCATCTTGACCCCACAGAATGTTAATTTTGGTCGTGAAAAAAAGAGAGAAAAGGGCTCAAAAAGGAGCATCAAAAAATTATCAAGTCAATAAAATGTCCCTGTATCAACACAAGGAAGAATATTAATCTGCAGGAAAGGAGATTATGCCATTGTTGTTGTTTTTATACTTGTCTGGGCTGAAGGGCTATGGAACAAAAGAACGGTTGCTCTCTTTTCATCCTGAGAAAAAAACAAGTTCTATTTCATGTTAGTCCCAGTAAAAACTACAAGAGACCTGACAATCTGTATACATGTTTACTTAGTTCTGATTTGAACATGATTTGGTTCCTTTCTGTTATTTTTTGGTAGTGCAAAGGCTGATAATCACAGTGTTGTGAGAAATATCACCCAATTCAGAAATTGAAAGAAAAAGTTAAAATGCATTGCTTTTATGCAATGCATAAAACCACTTTTGCAATTTCCCTCAGGGATCATTAAAGTATTTCTGTCTGTCTGTCTTTCTTTCTGTCTGTCTGCCTGTCTGTCTGTCTGTCTGTCTGTCTGTCTGTCTGTCTGTCTGTCTTTCAGAAGGCAGAGGGGATTGTTCCACACAACGGTGTACGCAACATTAGAGCATTTTCTAGTCTATTCCATTTTAATTGTCCCTCTCATCGGTTTCCATTTGAACTCATGCAGGGAGCCAAACAGCAAACCAATTACAGGAAAAGACAGAAGGCGTGATTCTCACAGACAGGAATACAGCGAGATTGTTTTTGAATAATGTATTTATCTTGAGGATTGACTGGGACACAACACGCACCTTTTGAACACAATCATTTACATTTTGATGATAACAGATACTTGGTTCCCATCAGCAGTACCCCTCCTCCATTTTAACAACAGCACCACAGTGACAAATTGACGTTGTTATAATTGCAACACAAAAAGAACCACTTAGAAAATGGATTGCTGTTGTGCACTGCATGATAAGCAGCGTGGTTAGAACTTGAGCTTGACCACAAACATCAATCAATGTTCTCATCTGACTCATTTGCTCTTAAAATCACAACCCCCACCCTCATGCACTGGAACCTGTGTAGACAGCACAGAAAACATGGTCCATTCAGCAATTATTCACACAGTCTTGGACTAATGGTGCTCCTCTGGATGCACACACACAGCAGAATGTAGAGAGTCAGTGGACCAACAGTAATGGCTCCATACAGACCATGTGGTTGTTACTGTGTGTGTGTGTGTGTGTGTGTGTGTGTGTGTGTGTGTGTGTGTGTGTGTGTGTGTGTGTGTGTGTGTGTGTGTGTGTGTGTGTGTGTCTGTGTGTGTGTGTGTGTGTGTGTGTGTGTGTGTGTGTGTTTGTGTATGAACAATGAGAGTGTGTGTATATGTTGTGGGGGGATCATCTCCAACTGCTTCACAACGAGCATAAACATGTCCAATGATGAACCCAGACTATGGTTGCAGAGACCTCTCTCTCTCTCTCTCTCTCTCTCTCTCTCTCTCTCTCTCTCTCTCTCTCTCTCTCTCTCTCTCTCTCTCTCTCTCTCTCTCTCGTTCTCTTTCTCATTCTCACTTCCTCCCTCCCAGCCTAGGCTCCATATCAGGCAGATGAAAACATAACCTGTCACATTCCATCCCATTAAACCAGCTATGAACCATGTGCTCTACTCACAAGGGGGCTAGATAGGGCGAGGGTGGAGGAAATGCAATGCGAGAGAGAAAGTAAAAACAAAAGAAAGAGCAAGGGAAGGGAAGATGGAAGTCAAGTGCATCTGGGCTCACTCAAGGCTGATGCATTATTCACAATCTTTATGCTAATGTCATCTTAATGCTAAAAATACTGACAGATATAGGCCTATGCAGAGCCAACAGCGTATCACCTGTCACGACCAGTGCAGTGTGTGTATTTCTTTCTCTCTATATGTATCTGCAGAGGAAAAATAAATACATCTCTTTGGGGAAGAGGGGGTGAGGGAGTGGGTCGACATTACGCATACACGTTTTGGACGCGGTATTCTACAACCAAATGTGTAATTATCCTTTTAAAAAATCTGCTGCATTAGAGCACTCCTCTCGTTGAATTCCTCGAATCTGTATTAGAGACTTGTGTTCCGCCGTGGGCCCATCAGCTGCCATTTGATGTCAGACCCAGCAAGGTAATGACAGCGCACCCACTTGCACAGTCATTAGCCCTGCTTAATGCTGGGAGTTAACGCTAATTAAGCGAAGTTAAGTGCACGCATTAGAGGAGCTCGGCAGGGGCCAGCCTTTTATTTTGACAACTGTTGGCTCCTTAACAAAGGCTACATTGGTTGGGAGCACGCTCGAAGCATAGCACGGGACTCAAAAAACATACATGTGCATACAGTATGTTTGGATTTTGATAATATATATATATAGTCACTGCAAAATATCGTACAAGGAACCGAATATCTAAATAGAACTACGGTAGCAGACCGGACAGAGCACCAGGGACACCTAGTGGTCAACGCGTTTCAAAATGCAGAGCGATTCTTGGGTCTTCATTTGTATGATCGTCTTTGTTTATAAAAAAGGAAAAAAAAGAAAAAAAGAAATAAAAGAAACAAAATCTCTTCGCAAGTATGGAATGTAAAAAGTGTCCCTGTTTTTAGGAATGAATTCCAAGTTATGAACGCCTTCATAGTTTGGTATTTAATGACGAATTACGCTCAAGGTACAAAGTTGAATAAAAGTTGCGGTGTATCCGAGTACAGATAGTATGGATACAATTATTCAAGTAACATG
>JAXIVH010000014.1:8514363-8529363 GCA_036785325.1 Urophycis tenuis | reverse complement strand
GGGGGTAAACCCTGGGGGGGTTGTGGGGGTACACCCTGGGGGGTCGCGGGGCTCTCCTCCTCACATCTTCTCCCCGGACTCTCCGGCAAGCTGCCACATTGTGGGGTGCGCTGGGCGACCCTATAGGGGTGATTGCTGCGTTTCAAGTATTAATTGAAAGCCCCTCGACAAGGGAGAGATTAGCGGATCGGGGGGGGGGGGGGGGGGGTAGCGGTGTGTCGTCGGCGAAAAGTGCAAATCACTCGCCTGGGGTGAGAAGGCAAGAGAGACGCCAGCGGAGCAGCTGATTACACGTTGCCTTGATTGTCCCCCTCTGTCCTTACACACACACACAGAGTCTGACCTTCAATCAAAGTTGATTCTACTTAATACCCCCCCATGCATACCACCATGGGGTGATAATGACACATGATTACTATATTCCAACACCGCAGTTTGCAAACAGAAAGGGAAAAGTAATACACCCGCCGCATTTGAATGGAACGCATTCTTAAACACGGCACCCATTTTGCATATGATTGAATCAGCGGGTGGTCATTGGGTTAATCAATTTCTATAGACACACACAAAAATAAGTGGGGAGAAAAGGCTGGCTGTGACCTCGTGGGCCTCATCAGGAAATCAGCATTGCTTGATGGTGTAAGAGCTTCTGCTGCTATGGTGTGAGGGCTTCTTCTGCTATCGTGCGAGGACTTCTTCTTCTAAGGTGTGAGGGCTTCTTCTTCTGTGGTGTGAGGGCTTCTTCTTCTGTGGTGTGAGGGCTTCTCGTAGCGGCAGCATGGGTGAGAGACACTCAGCCGAGGCAGGAGACCCAGAGGAGGAACAGGAATGAAGAGGCGCACCTGTAACTTGTTGGTGTTGAGGAACAGCTTGCGCAGCGCGACGAGCGGCTCCAGGTGGCTGAGGTCGCGGACGCGGTTCTCCGCCAGGTGCAGCTCCAGCAGCGCACCCTGGCCCACCAAGGAGTGCTCCTCAAGGGCTTTGATCCGGTTGCGGTCCAGGACCAGCAATCTCAGCCGGGTCAGCCCCTCCAGGCCTTCCACCTGGCCGATGTCGTTTCCTGTAGACGAGAGAGCATTTGTGTGTGTGTGTGTGTGTGTGTGTGTGTGTGTGTGTGTGTGTGTGTGTGTGTGTATGTGTGTGTATGCGTGTGTGTATGGGTGGGGGGGGGGTAGTGACTGTCAAAGTAATTGGGAAATATAAGTTGTCTTAAGGAAACTGGTGAGATTGAGGTGGAATATTGTTTAAGTCATCTGGAACATTGCGTTTGTAAAGGAAAGTGGAAGCGGTGGAAAATGGTGACTGGTTTGAGGTAATAAACATGGGATCCTTTTTGTGCTTTTTCCATCCCTCCCTAGATTGAAAGAGGCATTTTCAAAAGATGTTTAAGCGGAAAAAGAAGTGCAGCCAAACAACTGAGGTCAGCTCAATCGACAAATCACACAGCAGGATAAAGCCCCACACAATCAAACCCCCTGCAAAGCAATCGAAAACAAAGTCTGTAATTCCTTTCGCCCGGCTCTGCGCCCACCTGGCCTAGAGGTCTAAAGGGGAACGTCCGCCTCTCTGGGTTTGCCTTTTAACAGCCTCCGACACTCACATAGAGCCAGACCCAGGACCAGACCCACACACACACACACACACACACACACACACACACACACACACACACACACACACACACACACACAGACACACACACACACACACACACAGACACACGTACACACTCACACACACACACACACACAAATTACTTTTCTTTGTCAGGAAGGAAGCGGGGTGGTGTGTGTGTGTGTGTGTGTGTGGGGTGCTCTGGCACATCACCCATACGTACCTTGAAGAAAGAGTTCTTTGAGATTGGTGAGCCTGCTGAGCTGCAGATCGGCCATATTGAATATACCATTGTGACTCAAATGCAGCACCTCCAGGCTGCCCATCAGTGGCTCCAGGCTGCCGGCCGCCGCCGCCTGGTCCCTTTGACACCGCAACAGAGAGGGAGAGCCGTGCAGAGTTGTTCCCTATTCTGGGGGCTTTTTCTGTGACTAAATGAGCAGTTCTACTGACCCCCCCCCACCACCCCCCGCCGCCCCCCCGGCTGGCTCCTTTTGCTCGGCAGAACGTCGGACCTCACAGGTGCAAAGCGACTACACTCGGGGCAGTCGTAGTAGACGAGGGCTGGGGGGGGGGTTGGGGTTGGGGTTGGGGCGATGGTGTACCGATGGTGTTTAGAAACGCTGCCCGCAGAAGGACTTCGTCAATGCGATGGCTTTGATTGGTGTATCGCTTTTTTTTTATTACTTATTTATTGACTTACTTTTTTCTTTTTTTACCAAATCTTCCTCTTAGTGGAATGCTTTTAGGATAGGATTACTCACGTATACGCCCACAGGCTTAAAAGCTAAAACACTGATCCAGTGAGGCCTGTATACTGGTCTCTTTAATCATATTTGGATATAGCAATATTAATGCTGCTTCTTAATTTTACATAAATCATGGAAAATAATCCAATACATTTTTATTTATTTTAAACATTGAGGTTGCAGCTTTCAAACCTCAGGCGTATCAGCGCACAAAAGGGCACTTTATATTTCAGAGTGTTTAAAGGATGTCAACCGGTAACATTTCATCTATTCTATACAGTTATAAATATTCACCGACTCAGATACTATGTGCACATTCACGGCGGTTGGCCGTCATTATCTGCGTTCGGGTCGCCCCGGTGAGTGACGAAGCCTTTCAAAAGGCAGCCTTGAATCCACAACAATGCTGCTGGGTTTCGGCAAAGCACCCCCACCCCTGACCTCTACGGGAGTCGCTTTCCTCTGACAAAATGTCCTCCTGATAATACGTCTAATGTTCATTTGTTTTGGTCCAGAAGAGCTCTCGTCCCAGAAGGACGACGGCCCGGGCCTCTGCAGCCGCTCAGCAAGCCACGCTGTACCCATCATCATCATCATCATCATCATCATCATCATGGTGCGCACAGGCCAATACTGCCCCCGAATGGTAAACCTCTGCCAAGTCAAATGTGTCATTTACAATTCACATTTGGTGGTGGCTGAGGGTGACGGCATGTCACGGCGTGTTGCATGTCAGGGTTAACACACGATGTCCGCTTACCTGCTACCTTTGGCTGGCAATTGGCGGCCATAGCCACTAGACTTAACCTTGTGGTGCAGCAGCTGTCTTCTGGTCCAGCCGGCTCGGCTATTCGGCCTGGGCAGGATGGACTCAATGTGGTTGTGATTGAGACAGAGGGTCTGCAGGGAAAGAAAGACAAGTGGAGGTGTTTTGTCACCAGGGCCCAGACGCGAGCGGACCTGCTCCCAGTGTGGCCGGTCAGAGCGCACGTACCGTGACGTTGGGCAGGAACACGAGGCCCGAGAACGACGTGAGGTCGTTGTTTTCCAGGTTGACGATGCGCAGGTTGAAGAAGAGGTCGGTTGGGGTCAGGTCAACCATCCTGCAGGCAAAGGCAAGGAGTACAATGGACATAAAAACGTGTCACAGCGTGGTTGGCCTCGATTTGATTGGCGACTCACCGTCACTGCGTTGAACACACACGCATACGACATGACTTCCACATTCCATTCACAGATGCAGCATTCACACAGATGTGCTTCAACCATCACCTGGGGGGGGATGGACTACCTTATGGAGCAGGCCTGCATCCCGAGGTCCCTCACGTCCGAGTAGTTGGAGTGACCCAGCCTCTCCACCACCATGTCTGTGGACAGGCGACCGGCAAACATGTCCTTCGCCTTCTCAGACTCGGCCCCTTCCTGTGCGGAGAGAGAGGAAGCGCAGCCCCACCCCCCCCCTAATCTGTCATGTCACCATAGAAACCACTAGGTGAGGACACAGGAGAGGAGAGCTTGAGAACACCTACCACTCGGACCCCGTCCAATGCTTTGAGGGCGGGCAGCTGAAAGACCACGTACATCCGGTAGTTCTCCAGCTTGTCCACTAGGGGGTTGCCGTGAAGGTCAAGGATGATGAGGTAACTCAGGGCCTGGAGGAACAGTGGTAGAGTGCAACACCGCATCAAAACATGGCATCAACATAGCGCCATTTTACGACCCAGCCATACGATAAAGGCGTGTTCCTCCTTCATTCTTGAATATGTTGACACATCTGGACAGTTATTCTATCGCTTGAGACCGAAGATCGCGGTGGCCGTCCGTCACCTTCATGTGGTAGAGGGTCTCGCGTCGTGGCGATGAGATTGTTGCCGATGTACAGCTCCAGGAGGGCGCGGGCGCACTGGACCCCGCGCATGGAGCTGATGCGGTTGTCCTCCGCCGACAGGAAGTGCAGGTAATGCAGCGCCGCCAGCGCCGAGGCGTCCAGACAGTGAAGCCGGTTCCCGTTCAGGCTCAGTCTGACCAGACGACGCAGTGTGGACAGACCTCCCGGGAGAAAAGGTCACTACAATAACACACTGCTGCAAGGGAGATGGTGGAGGGTACGGTGTGTGTGTGTGTGTTTCTGCATTTGTGGCTGTGTGTGTGTGTGTGTGTGTGTGTGCACGTGCGTGTGTGTATTTTTCTGTACTTCTGTGTGTGTGTTTCTGCATTTGTGGATGTGTGTGTGTGTGTGTGTGTGTGTGGGCGTGCGTCCACATGTGTGTGTTTTGTGTGTTTTGTGTGTGTGTGTGTGTATGTGTGTGTGTATGCCTGTGTGTGTGTGGTTTACGGCGCTGCATGTCCCCTGCTGTCAAGCAGCCTTTCACTATCTCATGACATGGGCTCCTTGTTCTTGATTTCACTCTCCGTCTTTCAGCCGCAGAGTGAGACTCACCATCCATGCTGGTGATAGAGTTGTGGTTGAGCGAAAGCTCCTCCAGGGCCAGGCACTTCTCAAGTCCCTCCACCTTGGAGATGTCGTTGTCATTGAAGGAGGCCCAGCGTAGATTAATCAGGGTATCTAGGTTAGCCAGCCTGGAGATCCTCTGCCCGTCCAGGGTCAGGGCCGTGATCTGCTGACAGTATGTAGCGCTGAACGTATCTTTTGTAATGCTCGGCTAGCACATGACTGTACTAACCGATGAATGAAGATGCATATATGATCAAGGTTCTTCTGTTATAAAAACACCAATGTTCCCCTTGCCTCGCCATCGTTACCAACTCATACTAGGATACATCTGGTCACAATAGCATGGCACATTTAGAAGGATCCCACACAAAAGCATTGCAATGCAATGAAATAATAAACACACTGAAGTTGCTGAAGTGCTGAAATAGTTATTTCCAGATAGAAAGCTTGGTGTTTGTGTGTGTGTTTGTGTGTGTGTATGTGTGTGTGCGTGTGTGCGTGCGTGCGTGTGTGCGTGCACTGCGTGCGTGCGTGCGTGTGTGTGTGTGAGTGCCTGTGAGTGCGTGCGTGCGTGTGAGTGCGTGCGTGCGTGTGTGTGTGTGCGTGCGCGCGTGCATGTGCGTGCGCGCGTGCGTGCGTGTGCGTGCGTGTGTGTGCGTGCGTGCGTGAGTGTTTGTGTGTGTGTGTGTGCAGCCTACCCTGGCGGTCCAGCCCGGTTCGGGGGCTGTGCGGGGGGGCCAGGGCGGCGGGCTGAGCTGACACAGGAGCTGGGCCACTGACAGCAGGCTCAGACTGCGGGGACCCTCGCGGTTCACGCGAGAGTTGGTCAGCAGAGACGCCTGTGGGACCGGATAGAGTTACATGTGAACATTCATTACAAAATAGCAAATAATAATAACCATCTTCTCTCATTCCTTTAGACTTCAGGCACACACATATTTCTTTGATATGACTTTTTCTTTGGCATGACTTTCATGTACAGACTGAGCACCGCTGGGTTTAGTTCCATCATGCAAGCATATTGTTAGGTATCGGCTGCTTCTCCACTGAACCTGGTTGATTCTGGAGCTGGCAGTGATGTGAGCGGCCACAGCCACTTCTTCCTCTGTGACCAGGACGTCATCCAGGTGGGTGAGGGATGCCAGGCGACCCAATATGGTGCTTCTCACCAAGTCTGGCTGTACACGCAAAACTAAATAAATGACGTGCCGCAGATATGACACACGAATCATCCCATTGACCTATTCATTTCAAATTCAGGAAGCAATTTTACAGTCCCAGAACCCAATGTCATCGAAAGGAAAATCAAGGCCCCAACTTTGCCACAGCAAACCATTACCCTGTTCCAGGGATTGTGTCGGACGTCCAGCTTCAGCAGAGCCGGAGCCTGCTCCCTCAGCACGGCCGCCTGCTCCCGGGCCTTGCTCAGTTTGTTCCAGCGCAGGTCCAGGTGCTTCAGCCTCCCCAGGCCCTTCCACCCGTCCAGGCTCACTATGTGGTTAAAGCTGGCATCCACAAACTCCAGGTTGGACTGAAAGACCGAAGCAGCACTGGATCAATATACTATTTACAACAATTTCAGTCATTTTAGCTGAGCAGTTGAATGACTAAAGGGTAGATGTTCAATGACAATATCAAACTCCAGGAGGAGGACCTCAGTGTGTCCTCCTCATTAACAATGAATGGCCCGGCTCTACTCATGACTCCGACCATGTGTGAGATGCCATCCAGACGCGTGACGTCGTTGAAGCTGATGGTGAGGCGACGCAGGGCGCTGAGGCGTGAGATCTCCCCCAGCTTGCTCAGACTGTTGCCGTGCAGATTTAGCACCTGGAGTGACGACGGTGGGGACGCGATGACAGGGAGAGCTCAGGGGAAAGCACAACCATTGTGAACCAACGCACATTGTCGGTAAGGCGGATGGCTACGTCAAGGTGAATGACCAATCAGTGCTCACGGTGATCTGAGCGAGGGCGTCGGCTCTGGCCACCTCCAGCAGTGTCCCCTCGTCCAGACCGATCAGGCGGGGTCGTGGCGTCAGCACCGGCTCCATGTGGAGAGGCTCCAGGAGAGGGGTGTTGTCCGCGGAGGAGAGGTCCAGGGCTGCCGGAGGGCCAGGGGAGGTAGGAGGACCCTGATGTGAGGCGCACAGGAACACGCCACACGTTTAGGAGTGGCTACTACTCCGATACAAGTTTTTACAGTGTTGTGTTGGATCGATTAGGACATCGGATTAGGACATTTCCTCACCTGCGTGACATATTCAAAGGAAACAAAGTACTCTGGCAAGACAAGCTCATGGTCGAACACAAACCACTCTCTCGGCCCGTCTAAGAAACGACAGGAAGGAAAAAAACAGCAGTGAAGCCGCTCCAGCACCGTCGTTTGCTTTATTTGAAACACTTAAGCGTTCTTCCCATAACATTTCTGCACCTCTGTGTGACTTGACTCCCAGCTCGGTGCTGACACTGCGATACGCAGAGTTGGCTTTGGGATGGGAGCTGATGGCCACCGGCTCACCCTCTCGGACCGGGAAGCTGCGGCCCAGAAACACTTTGGAAACGATCACGTGACCTACGACGTGACACGCAGAATGCCACTTCAGTCATGTTTATATACTCACCAAAAAAAAAAAAACAAAGGTCGGAGGTCGGAGGAGGCACAGACCCTGAGTGAAGGCCAGCGGCAGGCTTTGGGGGTCCTGACTGAACACGTGCTGCAGCCTGAGCGCGTCTGCTACGGTCAGGCTGTTGGACAGAGGCACGGCTGCCTCTCTGCCCAGCGCCTGGTTAATACACACACGAATGAAACACGTTGACTACAGCGCACATCTTAACATAAAATACAACCACAAACAGATGCAGTGGCATCCGCTACTGCCACAAAAAAATTCACCTTATATTGTTCGGCATTGAGGAAACCTTCCTCCAGGATGTGCAACAGTTCATTCTCCCCGCTGGATCTTTCCGGGTCAGGAACGTAGAACAAGTACTCCAGGCAGTGCTTATAGTTCTTACTGATTAACATCAAGAACCAAACAGATGCATCGCAGTTAGTGACGGAAATCTACTGCAGAACGTTCCAATAAAAGAGGACAGACATTGTGGTGATGGGTGATGTGTTTCTGTCTCACAGCCTTGATCCACTCACTGTGAAAAGAGGGTCGACTCCTCGTCGTCCAACAGTGAATGGAGCTTCTCGTCGAAGCGAAGCCGCAGAGCTCTATTGAGGATGCGGGTGATGCTGGTGATCTTGAGGCCGGTGACGCCGTGGGCCTTGAGGTCCCCAGCACAGAAACGTGACAGGATGAGGCTGTGACAGGGCGTGAACCTGAGGATTTGAACACAAAAACAACTCGTTTTGTGGATGGATTGTTGAAATCTGATGTTACATCACACATAATCTGCCACACTTTATTATTTTGTATGCTTGGTAGAACCAAAAAGAATACCAGGGATCGGTGGGGCAGCCCTCTTCAATACGAATGTTGCCGACAGACTGAAGCTCAATTAACAGGAAGTGGACCATGAGCTCCTTCTTCTTAGTGGCCTGGGATAACTCCTGCTTGTACCAGGCCTCAATTCTGTAGCAGTGATGTGAAGCACATATCATGGTTTTAGGACTAGAACAAAACATTGATGATGAGTTACATTATTAAACACAAACATCATTTGCATGTATAAGACATAAACTGCATTTACATTTCTTCTATTCTGAACATATGTGTACATATATTCAGAATAAACATATATTCAGACATATTTTCTCATTCTTTTTTATTTGTATTGCTTCTTTATTGTGCTACTTTCCTTTACTTGCCGCTGTGGCACCCACACTTTCGGCTGGGGATCAATAAAGTAGTATCTTCCCTTGAAAAAGAGACGGCAGGCATCACTGTGTGTCTGGGTGCGCCTCTCCCTCATGACACTCACTGCTCCAGTCTGCGCTCCCACAGGTCCACCCGTTGGCCCAGGGCCTTCATCTTGCCGAGCATCTGGACCTCCAGTGTGAGCCCGCCGCGCAGGCCGGTGGCCGGGCGCTCCCCCCCCGGGTCTCGGATGGCGTCGGGCGGCCGCGGCGCTTCGTCCACCCGGGAGCGGGGCGACTGCTCCCCGTGGCCCCGGCGCCATGGCGGAGAGGGCGGAGGGAGCCGGACCTCCGAGAGAGACCGCTCCAGCTGAGGAGGAAGAGGCAAACAGCCAGTGGCGGCGGGGGAGAACTGAGCTGAGAGGTGGATCAACATCATCGACTGAGAGGCTAAAATAGACAGGGAGGAGAGGGGGGTTTTTTTGTTAGAAGAGAGGAAACGCTGGCCGGTTCCAGGATGGGGTTCATACATCTTTAATGGCGTGGCTGTACGTCCTGATCTGCTCCACCAGAGGGTTCCGGAGGGCCTCCTTCTGCTCCGTCAGCCTGCTCTGTGTCTCCCTGAGGTTCTTCTGGGCGGTGTGCACACGCATGTTGTAGTACATCATCTTCTTCATCACCGTGGCCTGGGGGAGGGGATGAAGAGTGATGGCATATGCGGTCGAACCAAAAATAAAAACAAATACATTTTTTATTACTTTTGGGGAACAAAAACATCGTCATTGTAGGCTGCCACTTTGTGTCCGTGTGCCTGTTTAATAAAACAACTGTAGGATCAATTGCTTCATGTTTGAGATGATAGCAGTGTGATAGTATTATTATCGAAGTTATAAATATTGTAGATGAATTGGAACAGTGAAAGGGAGGGATAGTGCACAACAGAGAGCGAGAACAACAGAGAGAGCAAGAGAGAGAGAGCGACACTGAGGACTAAGAGCTTCCCTACCCCAGCAGCTTCCTTCATATGTCTGCTGGAGACGTCGTAGGAGTCAAGGCGCTGCAGGCCCGGCATGTGGTACAGGACATGGATGGAGTAGTTATACAGCATGCACACAGGGCTGGCTACTGACTGGGATTCCTGCAGTCTCAAGGTTTTCAGATGGGGCAACTGGGTCAGGAATGTCAGCTCCTGTCAACAACAACAACAACAACAACAACATAACAACAACAACAGCAACATTAGGAAAGCACAGAATGTACTAGGGGGGGGGGGGGGGGGGGGGGGGGGGGGTGTTGTTGTATTTTAAGTGTTTTGTTGTAACCTGAGACAACGTCCTGTGGCTTTATGTACAAAGAGCTCACATTTACATGACATTCTTGTGCATTGTATTAGCGTTTAGTCTTTACTTAAGAAAGGCGGCTGTTCATCTCGTGGCTAGGGTGCTTGATTCCCGGCTAAGTGCTTCTGGGGTTGATGCCCGGTGTGTGGTTAGCATGCTGGAGCAAGAGGCCTCACCGCTAACCATCTCTGTGTTCTGTAGTGAGTAGAGGAATAAAAGTGTCCTCTAAATTGCTGAAGAGCACCAACCCCCCTGACAAAGGGAAATGGGTGATCATTTGTGTTGGAATGGAATATTTTAGTTTTACAGTGTGGAAGTCGTTCGAAAAGCACTTGATTGACAGGTATGTGTTTTGCATCGGAAAGACGTATTTCAAATAAGTGCGCGTGGTAACATGCAATATTGATGGAGTAGTGAGTGAAGCACAGTGCTGGAACATCACGTAATGGATTTTTTGGGGTAGTTCTTACAGCGACACACACCATAGGTAAGAAAAACAAATCAATTTGCTGTATTGTGTTCAAGGGATATCTCACAGCCCCTGCTTTGTTGATTGCACACTCCGAAAGAAACATACAATTTGAATGGATTGTCTTCCCGACTGAAAAATAAACATTGCACCCATAATGACTATAGGAAGCAGAGATCTTTGATGGCTTTTTAAAACTAAAGTATGGGTTACGATGAAAAGAAGGATTATAAGAAGATAGAAAACACACCAAATAATTTGTTCTTATCAGGTATAACTAAATGTTTTTTTCTTTCTGGGACAAAGAGCTTTGGTTGAACATATACATATTCTATGTATTTATTTACAAGAACCAAATATTAAAAACATAAACATATCAAAAGGCAAAGGGCAAATTCTATATTATAACAACAAGTTTGTTTTTCTAATTAAGGTGTTGCTCGGGTTGAATAGATCCCACTAGCCAAGCAGATCAGACAGAACGACCCCCTGATATTTCACAACGTTTTTCAAATATACTCTTTCAGAACCGAGGGCATTGGGAAGAATTTCTATTAAAATCTGATAAAGCCAAACTTTTAGTTAAGCAATTCAAAATATGTTTTTTTCCCTGACTTACCTTAAATGAGGCAATCTTGTTCCCAGATAGATTAAGATCTTCAATGTTGATGTTGGGATCAAGGTTGTGCCCTTTGCAAAAGTGTTGTAAAAAAATTGTTGGCTTAGTTCTCTTACAGCAGATCAAATCAAGTCAGAAGGAATGTAGGATATGTTTAACTGTATTTACCTATTTTTTCAATTTTGTTGTCTGCAAGATTTAGTTCTCTGAGTTTTTGAAGAGTATCCAAACCCTTTTTGCAATACAATCAAGAGAAACATATATCACCAGCTGTATGTCCAAAATGCAATCAAAATTATATCCAATATAATCAATTCAGACAGACAGACAAAAGGGCCGATGACTACCTGTATGCAACAGATAGAGTTCTTGTTGAGCCACAGCACTTGCAGATGAATAGAGAACTCCAAGTTCTCTATTTTACTGATTTGATTATCGTACAAGTAGAGTTTCTCTAGCTGAAGGCAGCTCTGCAGTCCATCAATTGTCTGCAAGAAGGACAGTTGCATATGGATGAGGCTTAAACACAACAGAGTAGCGGTATTATCACAGCGTATAAAACAGACACACACCGTCAGTTGGCATTCAGCCACCCAGAGCTCTCGGAGTAGGGGGCAGCACTCGAGGCCTTGGATGTGGGTAATGCTCTGGCTGACTATTGTGAGTTGTAAAAGCTTTGGGAAGAGCGAGAGCCCAACCATGCGGGGATAACCCCAGAAGAACATTTCCAGTGACGTAGCCGCGCTGCCCGTCTTCTCGTAGGGAATGCCGTTTGCCACGCACTGTCGGTCGTCGCAAATCAGTTAAACATGTGTAGTTATAACAGAGTGATACAAACGACAGAATGCATGCTATGTTACGTATGCTACTTTCATATAGAGTATTCTATGTATTTGTTAAGGTGACGCCTCCAGAATTAACCATTCCATTGATGTCACAGGCACATTCAGACGTGAAAATATAGAACTTACAGCTGTCGCATTGTTAAATGATGTGCGCAAACAATAACAAAGATTCGAACTTACCATTTTTCTAACAAGCTCATCGTCAGTAACGACCTTCTGCTTTCTACTTGATGCCATCACTTTCTGCTCTGACGTCCATGTCACACCAGTTGAGCTTTGTATTGCTTGAGGTACTTAAGAGTAAGGATACATCTATGAAATATATCCGACTCTATGTGTCCAAGCACATTGGTGTGTTAGTTTTTTATGTTATATAGTGATATATACGTATATACATTTTTGAGTACACAATAATAAATTGCATTGGTTAAATTAATAAACAAACGGTTACGGTGTATTTATAAGTCCTGCTAATTGCTAGCTAATAAACCAATCGAGCTACTCAAAAGGGAAAGTGCAATTTCACCACTAATTGCATTGACAAAGTAAATGTCGTTGGAGAATGACTTACTTTGGCTATCGCTAAATTAAATAAGAACAGATGACTGTTTTGGAACAAAACAGTCCACCAACAATGTTGGACAACAGTACGTTGCTAGGCAGTGGCGTGTGGTTGCCATGCAGCCACGTCGAGCTTTCACCTACCGCTGTTCCTTCAGTCGCCAGATGAGGGCGCCACACTGCAAGGAATCGTGAATGAACCTCCCAATCATCGCAACGTGTTATTCGTTTTTTTATTTTACAGTCTTTAATGTTATACATGCTATCATCAAGAAACAATAACTTTAGCGAAATGTCAACATCTTCAATACAAACAGGTTTTTTATTTTTTATTTTATTTTACAAATGGCTTTGATAGTACACATGCTCCTAGAAATGTGCTCACACTTGCAAGTTTGACCCAAATGTCTTCGCAGCGGAGGGGAAGTGGGTGACAGTGCTGTGAGACATTTTTACTTATTTTCCAGATTTTAAATGAACGGGGTCTGGACGGAGGAACTCTGCCCCAAATAAGTGCCAGCCATAAGCTGCACGGACACCATGACGTCAGCATCGGAGCACTGAACTAAAACAATCACCCTCACTCTCTCTCTCTCTCTCCTGCTTCCCGGCCGGGCCGCCTTATATCTGTGAGATTCGGGACGTATCGGGTCCACATAAACAAGAGGAGGTAGTCCAGAGTTGTCGTGCGTTTGTCTTGTTGCTATATTTGCTATCGCACGTTGCAACATCTCAGTTGTTTAGCCCCGCGTAACGGTAACCTAGCATCTCGCTGGACGTCTCCCCGGGAAGCATGTCTGCCAAGCCGAGTGACGAGCTGGGAGGTTCGGAGGAGAAGTGGTTCGGAGATGATTATGAACGAAACGGCCTCTTTGGGAACACACCGTCCCGGTTCGGCGAGCTACGTGACGAATTCAAGCCGAACAGCGGCGATGGGGCGAGCGACCCGGATCAACAATTTAATCAATTTCAAGACGACGTGAAAAGGCCTGCTGTTGCTATGGAAACTGCATCTACAGGTAAAGCGGTCAATTTATATACGTCTGCTGTTAATGTCTTAATTCAGACGAAACACCACTCCATCATACAGCAATCGCCCCCCAAGTGGGAGACCGTGTGAGGGTATCCACACCCCTTGTGTGTGTAGTGCCCGAGCAGAAACAAGTGGACCCTTTTGTTGTCGGTATATAGCTTGATGGTCACTCACGTATGATGTCCATTTCACTCTAAAGTTGTTTCAAATAGAAAATAGAATTTTAGTGCATAACATCATTCATCTTCTTTTGTGTTGAATCAACACAGCAGTATAACAATAACGACGATGACTTGATGCAGTGGCTGAAGTGTGCGTAGGATAAATCATGAAACTTTGACCACGAGGCAGGTACTAGGGGTTTAAAACAATCCCATATTGTCATGGACTGGCACGCTACCCTTCCTTTGTTGATCGGATATACGCAAATGTCCCTTGACCATCACTCAGATAGCAGGACAGAGCCGATGTGTTAGGCATACTAAATTAAAAACAGCCGGTCAGAAAAGAAAGAAAATGCAATATAGGCAACATCTGACAACATTATACATTTATTTTCAGTGGAAATAAACAGCAAATGTAATGACCACTATAATTAAGCAGTGCAGATGTAATTACAAAATGTCTGCTATTCTTGGGGCTGCTGTCTATTCCCATCTTAATTGATTTTCAGTTAGTGCCAAATGATGAGGTCCCAGTGTCGTGTGGAGAGGATTCGGGACTTATAAGTTCTGAGTGAATCAGGAAGGCTGTTGTGGTTTAGAGAGACGAAGTTGTGTTATTGTTTTTGTGGGGGCGTCATTCATACTCGTCTTCCGGTGAGTTCCTCACCTTCCTTGGCATGGTTCAGCATTCGCTGCTATTTTTAATCCTGTAGAAACGGGGCTCGCCATCCGCTCGGAGAGATGAACTGGAGCCCTGCGGTTTATTCAGGGGTCTACTGAAATATTCATGAGGTGGTGTTGAAAGCAGTCTCTCTCTCTCTCTCTCTCTCCTCTCTCTCTCATCTCTCTCTCTCTCTCTCTCTCTCTCTCTCCTCTCTCTCTCTCTCTCTCTCTCTCTCTCTCTCTCTCTCTCCTCTCTCTCTCTCTCTCTCTCTCTCTCTCTCTCTCTCTCTCAGCACTCCAAATGTAGCTACACAACCTCACTTCATCTTCAGAACATCACAACAAAATACAATCCTGGGGAGATTGTGTGAGAAGCTAATGAATTGGCAACCCAAAACGTAGCTGTAAGTTTCTTCAACTGCATTCGCTGTAATTCCCTTCAATTTTGTGAAATAAACAACAAGGATGTCGCTATGCTGTAGGATGTGGGCCAACTCAACTCATGCATGCATACACGCCCCTACAGACACAGACGCACACGCACTGAGTATGGAGCTAGCATATGGGTTAACATGAGCTAAAGAGAAAAAATGGCTGCTCGCGTTCCTTCCACTTATTATCGAGCATTGGACACACCATAGCTAATGTACTCCGTCACCTGTGGTCTTTAAGGGCCCACGG
>JAXIVH010000014.1:8434295-8514163 GCA_036785325.1 Urophycis tenuis | reverse complement strand
ACTAAGCAGGAAGCCCTGACCTTGGGCACAGGACGGTCAAATCCACGAGTAACAGAATTTGCGGCAATGCCGGCAATTAAATCTGGCTAAAATTACAGTTGATTTAAAGGACACGGACCTGGCGTTGTATAACCAACCGGAGGCGTATATATATCTTATTTTGTTTTCATTAGTCCCATCTGGAGACAACCTTTTTGAATGGTTTACGTAAGAGAACCCAAAAAAAGGATGTTGAGCACCTCCTCTGAGCCACTCGACCAATGCTCAGTCATGATCAACTGTGACTCATGGTGTGGAAAATGCTGCCCTGGTTGTAAACGACATGCATAAGAGGGCTGAGCCCCTGTGACACGGCCAGCAATAAACCAACCACGTTGCCCCACAGTGGGGAGGCGTGATTGCATTTTAATCATCGTGATCAGTCACTGCCGTTTGTCTCTCTTGGTAGACTAATAACACAATAGCCTGGGAGAAACAGGACCTCTCAGACCAATAAGCAATGGGCAGATATGAAGACGATGCATAAAACATCCATGTCTCTTGTACAGTAAAGCATCAGTGGATGACAACAAGGATGAGACAGCACATTACCTGGCTGGGACAGCTCCATATCTATTACTCAGAGACAGACAGCACTTAGCGGACTGCATAGCCTGGCACAGAGCACGCGCCATTATAGAGAAACCGAGCTCTCTGCTCCTGTTTCCATTCCTCAAGGGGGGGGGGGGGGGGCAGTGCAAGGTCTTCTCTTGCAGATACAGCCAAGACGATAAAGATGGAGGGTTCTGTTAGTGTGAGTGTGAGTGTATGAGTGTGTGTGTGTGTGTGTGTGGGTGTGGTCAGGGTTGTTGGTGTTGGTGAGGAAGGTAAGGGGGGGGGGGGGGGTTAAGTGTGAAGGGTGGCTGCAATAAGTGTGCACGTGATGCTAAGGTCAGCAGTTCCTGTCCCCAGAAACAAACTACAAGGGGAAGTAGACGTTAAGCGAGCAATGCCAATACCCCCACCGAAAAGATGAACATATGCTGCTGCCTATCGAATGGATTCTGAGATTATGCAGGGTCCTTATAAACAGTCTGGCGTGGCTGTTTACTGGCAGAAAAAAAACCAAATACTCTTCTCTAAATACAGAGCTGAGTCAGTTTGGAAATCTGTCTGGCTGTAATGGTTCAGACATAGCTGTCAATACAACTGGAGTAATGAAATAACCGGTGTGTTTTATATATATATATTTATTTATTTATTTGTATTGGTGTGGCAGTGTATTTGATATTGCTGGCTGACAGAATGACGAGGGAGTCCTCTGAGTACATCCTGTGTCTGGCCAGCCAGCTTTCCGTTGGGATTCATCTTCCCCGGGCTGCGGGCACAATGAGGTCGCTCTGACCCAGGGATGAGGGACCAGCCATTCATAAAGGCCTCCCAGTTAACCAGACCACTGCCTCGTCGGCTGACGCTTAGCATGGCGTCCGTCAATATGTTTGACGCGTCCTTGACATCTTTATGTGATTTGGAAACCTCTGAAGAAATCATAGGATGTTATAAAGGGGGCATTTAGCAGACACTTTTGTCCAAAGCGACTTAGAATCAGTACATTTGTGAGGGTTTGACATGTGGACAGTTGGAGGAGGAGGATCAAGGGGATCGAACTGCCGACCCTATGGTTAGTGGACGACCGGCTCTGTCCACCCGCCCTACCCACTGAGCTACTGCCACCCGTTATGATGTATGTCTGCATATGCACCATGAGGGGCTAGCTGTTGAGCCAAGCAAGGTATGTAATGGAGTTCACCCAAACCTTCCTATGCACGTTACACACATTTTGTATCTTGTGCACCTATATATGAGTGCAAGGGTCTGTCTGCGTGACTGGTACTCGGAAAACAAGTACTGATCCTAAGACACTCTTTTGGCAGCTGCGACCTCGAAGCAGCCAGCTTTCACTCACTCAGTCTGAAGTAGGATGTCTATCTGTCCATCCATCCGCCCGGCTCTCCGCCAATCAATCCCACCAAGCAAAAGAACGTAAAATCCATACAGTTTAAGGCAGGTACCAAAGCATACGGGGACTGGACTAAACGTGAACGAAGGACATGATGAGCATTTATTCTATAGGCTTCAAAATGGCTGCATCGATTTCCCTATGGTCAATAACCGGAGCAACGATGGTTGTCTTGCACGGTCTTGGGGCTTCCCTGTGCCTTAAATAGGCTGAACACGCCACATTTTCTTACAGTAATTGCATGCTATGGATCAATGGTGTTCCCGGACTCATTGTACTCACCTCCCCCCCCCCCCCCCCCCCCCCCCCCCCCCCCCCACCCCCCCCCCCGCCACCCCTCCCCTCCTCAGCCTGTGTGTTGCTGAGGGTTGTGTGGAGGTTCGTCTGGTCGGTCCTATATGTGTCTCCCAGCTTTTTGGGCGACATTACGTTCAGACCATGGGCCTTAGCAGTGATGCAGCGCATGTGGTCACACGGCCGGATCTGTCGATTGTAAATATTTTGTAAACCTAAACCGTTTGTGACGACCCCGGCTGATGGGCAGTGTGTTAATCGCTGTGAGGAGAAAATCTGATCATGGCTTGGTTGAATCTTGTTTCATCAATAGGCGACAAGAAAGACACACAACTCCTGAAAGATGACACCACAGTTAAGCTAACAGCTGTCACATATAGTGTGTATGCAGTATGTATGAAGCGGAGATGAGCTACAGCGGAGGCCCGTAGAAGGCGCACGTGAGAAGGTCAATACTGCACGTTGTTGCTGAAAAGGGAGGAGGAAATCCCTTCGCAAGCTGTGCAGGCAGCGACTCATGTCCACGGCTGCACAACATGAGCTGCTTTACATATTTGACAGGACATAAGTAAACAAAGTTACACCTCTGCTCCTCCCCGCCGTTGTGTGTGTCCACGGACTCAATATTTGCTTTAGAGGTGCAACGCAACACATGGCACGGACCACGATAGAGCCTGGTAGCCGTGAGCTGCCAACCTGCCATGCAAGCTAGAAAGCTGACACGCTACTTTGCCCAGGGCAGAGGTTGATGGCCTAGAGTCTCTCCCTACCTCTATCACTACTTTGCAGAGATGTGCCTGCCTCAAATGTACTGAATTAGCTAAATTGCGTTCTTGAGGGATGTTACTCTTTATGTCATAATCATAATAATAATAGTAATAATAATAATAATACAGTATAACTGTGCATGTCTACTCTCCCCGGACATGAAACCCATTTTATTTTTGTTTCCTTCTAGTCCCTACATTCAGTTATTTGATTCTTGGTAAGTGCACATGTGAAGCACATGCATTGATTTATCGGATCAATAAGCGTGTCTCATATGAACTACTGTAGATGGCGTTCTCCCAGCTCTGCAACGCTCTGAGTTCATTGCTGCTGCATGCTCTTTTCACTACTGTAGTTCGGTTGATATTGTCTCTTCTCACATATTTTCGCCCCCTGCCTGATAATTAGAGGCCCATGCCTGGCATAGCAGAGATTGTCAGAGCGCATTAATTTATGAGCTGCACTGGCTGCATGGAGGACAACAAAGGGAATGCCCCTTCACCGTGCCATGCCATCCACTCCCGCCACCACCGCCACCACCAACACCCCCACCACCCCCCACCACCACCGCCGCCGCCACCACCACCGCCACCACCACCACCACCACCATCACCACCACCACCAACACCACCACCAGGACTTGTTTCGTTTAACCCCTCCGTTCTCTTGGTCGCATGATTGTTATCTGGCGCTGTTAACAGTGCAAGCTGTGAATTCCTCTGTTGTTGCATGCCATCTTGTCTTGAGAGGAGTAATAGAAAAAACTAAACGAAAACTAGACGAAGCATATGTTTTGGCTGTGTGGGATTGTTTTCAGTGTCCGGCTGCTTCTCAAGATCACGCTGCTTCTACCCTTCAAAACCCCCCCCCCGCTCCTCTCAGCATGCAGGCTGGGTTGAGTCCCTCCTAGATAGAAGCTTCTCCCCTTCGCTTCCCTTGCAGCAGATAAGAATCCATCCTCATCATTTACACAGATCCGTCTGGCGAGGTAAATCCCGTCTTAACAGAAGGCCGGTCGGTAAAAAAAAACTAAAAAAACCCAAACCCCAGGATGGATGTCTGTCCTCCAGTTGGTGCTCAAGGCCGCCGTTTTATAACCCAGGATGGTACTAAACTCTTCACGCGTGTGCGTGTGTGCGCAAGCGTGCGTGAGTGCGCGTGCTTGTGTGTGTGTGTGTGTGTTCGCACGCATGTGTGTGTGTGTGTGTTCGCACGCATGTGTGTGTGTGTGTGTGTGTGTGTGTCCCTGAGTGCGTCCTCTACTGTGATCCGAGGCGATGTTGTCTGTTTTGTTGTCAGGGCGATGGCTGATGGCACCTATACCGCGGCAGGGCAGTAAGAGGATTATATCGTTGAGTTGTTCTGGCTCGCCGGGCTGGCCCTGGCCGCCCGGGCCAGAGCCGGCGGAGGGCCGCGCTGCGCAGCAGTGGAGAGACGGGAGCATGAAAGCAGACTTAAACCTCAAGGGCACAGACAATAGGGTTGCTTGGCTCCCTCATCTTTCTTTCTTTCTTTCTTTCTTCCTTTCTTTCTTTCTTTTTTTTTCCCCTGCGCTACCATGTTATGTCACCAACACTCCCCTGTGTGTCCCCGGCTGTGTTGATGCCATTTCACCGCAGTATGATGTATCCAATATGACCGCACTCAGCAGCCCAGAAAGGACTGGGAGGAGGAGGAGGTGGGTGGGGGGGTGTCCAGGAAGCGATTGGACCTCCTATTCTTAAGGACTCTCCCTCTGTCACTCCCCAACCCCCCCCCCTGCTCCTCCTTTCCTCTTGAGTGGACGGATGGGGATGATTTCTATTTTTAATCCCTCCCCTTCTCAGCCAGCCATGTACAGCTGGATCAGAACCCCCCCCCCCCCCCCGCCCCCAGGCTAAGACAGGGCTAGGCAGGGGGGGGGGGTGTCACATAAGGATCGCACTCCCCTCCCTATATCCTTTATAACCTCTTCTGGAAACCCGGGTGTGGAAGGGGGCGTCGCGACGCAGACAGGCTCTCGGGCTCCGCAGGGTCTGTTGTCCTGCCCGACCCCACCCGCCCCAGGAAGCACTGCGACATGACCGGCCGGCCGTCGTCTAAAAATATAAACACGTCATGAAAACAATGATCTATTAATTTGTGGGGCCGCGCAACCAGTGAACCCGCAATAAATACTTCACTAAACGATACGCACTGAAATAACCTACCCGCCCTGAACCACTTGAATCGGGAGGTCTGAGGCTTCAAGCATGGGAAACCTAATTTAGGTTTTGTCGTTTTTTCACTACTTTGCGGTCTTCATTGCGGTACCACAACAGACGTGGACACCCTGTGGTGTTGAGCTCAGTGGAAGAAGGTCCATAAAGTATTGGGAACATGGTTTGATTTGGTGCCACACCAATGCTTTAATGTTCAGGCAGATAGCCAGGCAATCCTCATCTCTCCCACGTACGCATGCACACACGCACACACGCACGCACGCGCGCGCACACACACACACGCACACGCACACACGGACACACACACACACACACACCCAGATCAAAAAATGATTGCACCTCGCATATCATGATACCTTAATCATATAACATTTTATGGTTATTGATGCAGTTGTGCATCTTTACTTGTATGAATAGAATACAAACTATATACACATACAACATTATTTAATGCCACATTAATTTTAGGTTATGTTATGTTTTAGCGTTAACATTTGACTGTGACGGGAGTCCCTTCTGAAGAGTGAAACATTCATCCCCCTGCTGTCTAAAAGATGTAAAGACTATTTCCACGGAACTCCTTTTTAGAATGAATTTAATCAGGAATATGTATGATAATATGTATTTCATGTGGAAATCTAAATGAAAGGCAGGCAGCTTGTGTTCTCCCCTGGATCTTAATGAATCCCGGGGGGTCTGTCAGGTCACAGGTGTAGCCCTGAGGTAGCATGGCATCACGTGGAGGTTGTGAGATACCCAGGGATGAGGGTGGGTTACCATCACCAGGGGGCCTCTGTTCTCAGCAGCCCACAGGGGCTGGGAGTTCCTGTCCGTCTTCCATCATCTAGAGTTGGTATTCTGTACTCTACTTTTTTTATATCAATAATTTAATCAAGACTAAGTGCTCTCTGTAGCTATAGCCTTGCCCAAGCCCTAATCCGTTTTTTCACAAATTCCTTTTTTGGCACGCTTGACGCTAGTTTGCGATTTGCATGCGTGTTTCAGAGGAATTCATTTCAGAGGAAATGCGAAACAGACAACCGATCGGCCCCGTGTCGCATGTTGAAGGAGGTGTAAAAAAAAAAGGAAAAGAAAAGCGGTACGCTTAGCTGTTACGTCTGTTCCGATCGTAGCCTGCACATTCTCTGTAGCGTGTGTGTGTGTGTGTGTTTGTGTGTTTACTTCACGTGTCAATTGATGGAGGACTAGACACAGCGCATCTCTGTTGCACGACAGTCTAAACCTATACGCCTGGGCCTGGCACCATGGCCTTTTGCGGCGGGGGGGGGGGGGGGGGGGGGTGGCTCTAAACAATCTGCCTTTGTCCATCACGGGGGCACAAGCACCCTCTGTTGCTTCTGCCCCAGTGATCTGCTCTCCCCACCTCCCTGCCTGAATCCCCCCCCCCAACTAATCTCTCTCAGCCCCACAGCCCCTCTCAGTCACGGCCCAGCCTGACCGGCCAGCCGGCCCGGTTATCGAACTGTCCGCTCTCTGGGCTGATTTCATTCAGGCCATGTGACACTGGCCAGACACTGGTGTCATGTTGTCTGGACCCACCCCCTCACCCCCCCCCCCCCCCCGTTTTATTGACACAATAAACAGGGACACTCCTTGTTGGCGTGCAGGCCTTATGGGATCTTAATGCACTTTGTCCACAAGGAAATGGTTTTGGACAATGCAGCTAGCAGAAGTGTAAGGGTCATTTTGGCATTTTCAGGTGCAAAGGTTCAGCGGGATTGTTGAATGACGCACATTGTCAATACATATTTGATTGTTTTTATACTGCTACATTTTGTGCCGTCTTCTACTTAAATGTTAAAGTTTATTGATCTCGTTAGTAACCCAACCATTCATGTCTACGCCTCCCTTCTTCTGTCCATGCAGATGACCTCATGTCTGGACTGTTCAGAAAGCCCATGAGTGACGACGGTGACCTTTACACATCCCTGCTGTCCAATCAGAACTTCCCAATCAGCCAGGTGGGCTCCTACCTCTCAGAGGACCTGAAGCCCAGCACGACCTCCCCCAGCTCGTCCTCCCACCAACTGTTCACCACCTCCACCACCTCCTCCACCAAGACCACCTCCTACCTGGAGGAGGACCTGCCCAAGTCCCTGCTGGGCTCGGACAAGACGGAGTCCTACAACTACATGGACATCAGCCACGGAGACGATCTGCTGGGCCAGCGCCCCGACCCCCTGGCCTGCCTGATGGACGACAAGGTGTCCTCCACGTCTGGACACGACTCCCTGGGCGGCTACATGGACCAGATCCCCAGTAGAGATGTGGTGGAGGACGACGACGATGAGGAGGAGGAGCTGCAGCAGCAGGAGGAGGAGGAGGAGGAGGAGGAGAACGAGAACCTGGGCCCGGCGTGTGACTCCCACTCCTTCCCCTACGTGGAGGAGCCGTCTGACGAGGAGATGTCGGACTACCGCTCCTACCGGAACCTGGGGCCGGGCTCGGAGACGGCCAGCCCCGTGAAGATCACCCTGACCCAGTCCCCGGCGGCGGCGCCGCCCGAGAGCCAGCCGCCGCCGCGCTCCTCGCCGCTGGGCGGGCCGGACCGCGAGAACGTGCTGAGCGTGGGCATGCAGGGCGTTCCCACGGTGACGCTGTCGGAACCCGAGGACGACAGCCCAGCGTCCACGCCCAGCGCTTCACCCACAGGCATATATTATACACACGCACACACACACATACACATGCACACGCACGTACACATACACATACACACACGTACACACACACACACACACACACACACACACACATGCACACGCACGTACACATACACATACACATACACACACGTACACATACGCACACACACACAGACACACACATGCATACACATACACATACACATACACATGCATACACACACACACACACATACACACACACACATACACATACACACACGCAAACACACACACACAAACACACATACACACACACACACACACACACACACACACACACACACACACACACACACACACATTCATGCCACTACCAAGCCCATTCTAGCAATTGAAATGCTTGAAACTTGTTCTGCTGTATTACCAGCAATGAAATGTTTCACCTTCTCCTGACAAATGTACTTTTTTGTACGTCGCTTTGGCTATAAAGCGTCTGCTAAATTCCCTAAATGTGAATGGTAAATTCTATGTTCAGTTCTTCTTTTCGGTGACATCCTCTTTTGCCATCCATTGTTTCCCCAGACCCAGACTTCCCTTCACATGAAATGTACAACACCAACACAGTGAAGCGTGCGCCGTCCAAGAGCAGCGCGGCCACCAAGGCGGCCAGCAAGGAGCCTGAGGCCAGCAGCAACGAGTCCGGAGACTCCGAGATCGAGCTGGTGTCCGAGGAGCCCGTCGTCAGCCAGACGTCCCCCGGCGCCCAGGCCAGTAGCCCCGCCCCCTTCTCCCAGCCTCCCGTCGCCAAGAGCCCCGTCACCCCGCCCGCCAACCCGTTCGACGCCGCCCCCGGGGCCGCCAAGGGGGGATTCGGCCTGGCCGGCAACCACGCCGCCGCCGCCGCCGCCGCCGCTGCCGCCTACAGCATCCTGAGGGAGGAGCGGGAGGCGGAGCTGGACAGCGAGCTCTTCATCGAGTCCGCGTCCGAGGAGAGCCCCAAGCGGGAGCAGGGCGCGGGCGGTCCCAAGCAGGCCGTCAACGCGCCATCCCCTCTGGTGCCCAGCGCCACCACCCCCGCCCCCCCTGCCGCCACCGCCGCCGCCGCCGCCGCCCCGGCCCATGCCCCCCTGGAGGAGAAGGTGCCCGTGGTAGCCCCGGTCAAGCCGGCCAGCGACGAGGCGGTCAAGGCTCCGGCCGTGAAGACCCAGGAGGAGGACCGGCCCAGCAAGCCCAAGCCCCCCACCGCCGCCGTGCCCCCGGAGGTGCGCGCCGCGGAGAAGCCTGCCGCCCCGGAGGACGTGGCGAGCAAGATGGAGGCCAGCGGCGACGTCAAGGGAGACCTGGGGCCGCCGGCCGCCAGCGCCTTCCTGGGGAACTTTAACAAACAAACAGGTGGGTCCCGCCGACTTGACCTGTGCTGGGAAGCGTTTTCTTGTGAGATAGGAACACATGCAGTGGTCCCATTTTGGAGCGCTATATTTTAATTGCTATCTCGTTTTGCGTAGTTCTGCTATATCACATCATCATTAGGCTTTTTCACTGATTTGGTTTTATTTTCATGCCAAGAGCAGAACTGCTTTTGTATGAATACTACAAATACTGCTCCCCTGAACTAGAAACACAGTTTTCCTCTGCTAACGTGACTCTTAAGACATACACCTTCCTGAATGTTTAAGGAGCCAGCATGGTGTGGTGTTGCCTTGTGCTGTTGCCAGGAAAGCCAGGAAATGAGAGGCGGTTGCTGTTAGCGACTGGCTGGCCCATTGCTCCCTGTGTGTCTGGGTGGCTGGCTGGCTGCTTCCTGCATTGTGTTACAATGTTTGCCTCCCTCTGCTGGTCGACAACAGAATAGACTCGGCCACACCGCGCCACATGCATACGCTGAACTCTGTCATGGCGTGTGGCGGCGTCGATGGAACAAAAGAACAACAACCCCCGAAATTAAATCAGCCACCAGCTGATACGTCGTGGCTTGTCTGTGCAAATGGGCACGGCCCCAAGAACTGAGCAACATTTTCCAGAACACAATCAGAACCTCACACTCTGTGTCTCACACTCACACGTAGGTGCCCAGTGAGCCATCTGTCGCCCCCAACACCAACACCCTGTCGCCACGTGATGACAGGGTGCCACGCTGAGTCACACTCACGCTGATGTTGGTTCTGTTTCTTCCTCACCAGTCGGTGAGGGAGTTTTGCGCTTTTGTCGACGCCTATGGGCTGGTCCCTCCTCCCTGGCCTGGTAAACAGTGGTCTGGTAAACAGTGGTCTGGTAAAAGGTGGCCTATAGGCTGTTCCCTCCCTGGCCTGGTAAACAGTGATCTGGTAAAAGGTGGCCTATAGGCTGTTCCCTCCCTGGTCTGGTTAAACAGTGATCTGGTAAAAGGTGGCCTATAGGCTGTTCCCTCCCTGGCCTGGTAAACAGTGATCTGGTAAAAGGTGGCCTGTGGCCTGTTCCCTCCCTGGCCTGGTAAACAGTGATCTGGTAAAAGGTGGCCTGTGGCCTGTTCCCTCCCTGGCCTGGTAAACAGTGATCTGGTAAACAGTGGTCTGGTAAATGGTGGCCTATGGGCTGTTGCCTCCCTGGCCTGGTAAACAGTGGTCTGGTAAACATTGGTCTGGTAGAGGGTGGCTTATGGGCTGTTCCCTCCCTGGCCTGGTAAACAGTGGTCTGGTAAACAGTGGTCTGGTAAACGGTGGCCTGTGGGCTGTTCCCTCCCTGGCCTGGTAAACAGTAGGCTTACATAATCCTCATCATGTCAAAACTGGGACAGTGTGCAGACTTAGTGGCTTAGTGTGGTGATGCTGCACGGGGCAATGGTCGCCATGGAGATCACATTAGAGAGAGCGAGAGGCTTGTTTTGGTTCGTAGTGGTCAGCAGAGATGCCTGCAATAATCTCTGGGGTTCATGAGCTGTGTGTTGCCGTAGCACTAGTCAACTAACACAGTTGGCCCTGGGCCCAGTGTCGGAGCATATGTAGGAGACGGCGTGCAACGTGCGCATCTTGTCCCCCACCTCCGTGCTCCGCTTACCTCGCCACCAGCGAGAAACTTCTAGATATTTCTGAAAAGCGGGTCATTGTCCGTCCGTTGTGGGCCATGGCGTAGTGTCGCCACTAGAGGGCGCACCGCGCCACTTTTATCGTCTCTTACCAGTAGCGAGGAGAATACGTCATGTACCTCCTGCCCGTGCCCTTCCCCTCCAGTTACCATGGCAACAGAGGCAGGAGCGCATGCTCAGAGACGGTTGGCCTTTTTTTTTGTCTGTAATGCTGGGCATTGGCAATGAGTCTTATCAATGTTGCGTTTGGGCAGAAGGCGGAAGGAGGGGCTGTGGGATGGGGGGACTGGACTGGGAGGATTCAGGGCTTAATGTCAGGCTAGACACTGAATATTATTGCATGCCGATTGTTTTCCCAGCTGAGAAAGATATCGTCGCCATGGAGACCGGTCTCCTCTTTAAACATTTCACATCATGGCTATTTTTACAAGGAGCTATTTTGAATTGCAAATACATTGTGTGGGCATGTCTGCCCATTGCCCGTTGCATACCTGTATTTCCACCAGGCACTGAACACACACAGACACACACCCACACCCACACCCACACACACACACACACACACACACACACACACACACACACACACGGGGACCTTTTGTGTGTACATATGAGCAGTAAATATACCTTTATTAATTATTGAACATCAAGCACTTCAGCCTCCTCAGGGAGGTGTTGGTACTAGCTACGAGCTACCTACGCCACTGCGTGCTGGCGGCTCCGCTGTGCCCGCCCTCCTGGTTGCTTTCCAGAACCTTCCAACAACACGTTGTCTCTCCACGCCCCGCGCTATACACCGTCCCCAGGACAACGCCGCCTTCGCCGGCCAGCGTGCGCACCGTGCAGGATAAAAAAGCAGGCCAGCCTCAGAGCTGCTATTTTAAACCACGCCGTTTGCTGCGCTTTGCTGGTGTCAGAGCATCCGGTGACTCAACGGTTTATCACACACACACTTAATGACATTAAACCGATGACGGTAAATGTATTGATCTGATGAAGAAGTCGCACGCCGCAAAGAAAACGCTGGCAATTAAATTGGAACCACATTTGCCTGCTTAGATGTCTCATCAGAGAGCGGGGGGGGGGGGGGGGGGGGGCAGGCAGGTTAACCCTTATTCTGCTTAAACGATCCCACCACTCGTCATTTGCTTTTGAGGCTCTGTTGGGACTTTTATTTTGAAAAATCCTATCTGACACACGCACGCACAAGCGCACACACGCGCATGACTGGCTCGCTGCAGAGGCTTCTTTGCGTTGGTGTTTACAATTTGTATCCCCCTCACCCAACCACACACACACACACACATACATGCACACACACACACCCAGCCTCCTTCACCCTCTCTCTCTCCATCTCTCTCCATCTCTCTCTCTCTCTCTCCTCCTTCTGTTCTGGCCGCTCGTTTGTTCCTGAGCATCAGTCCGTGTTGTGTGTGAGCTAGCAGTACCTTGGAAACAGCAGCTTCCACCCCCCCCCCCCTTCCCCATCTCTCGGTCTCTCTCTCTCTCCCCCTCTCTCTCTCTCTCTCTCTCGCTCACTCTCCCTCTCCCTCTCTCTCTCTCTCCCCCACCCCCACCTCTCTTTTTCTGTCTGTCATCTGAACGCTGCTCCTGCCTCCTTGCAGCCAACCATTCATGCCTTCCCGGGACGAGAGTGCCTGAGTCAGTGCTACGGAGAAGAGAGGGAGACAAAGAAGAGAGCGGAGGACATAAAGAGAGAGAGAGAGGCAGAGAGAGAGAGAGAGCGAGAGAGAGCGAGCGAGCGAGCGAAGGCAGAGATAGAGGACAGAGAGAACAGGCACATTTGACTGATCACCAGCATGCAGGCCACTGCAGACGTGTCCCAGAAGGAGTGCTCCTGGAGCAGTTGGAGAGGCCAGGGTACTTGACCGTTTTGCCCTTTTATTTTTAATTTGGTTGTTTTTTTTGTTTTTTTTTAACCGTTCGTATTTTTTGTGACATTTTGTTTGTTTCGCGTCCGTGTCTTGCGTCTGGTCACGCCGTGCATGCGCTGCCTTTAGATTCCTTGTCTTCAGGATGATGCTGTGTGTGTGTGTGTGTGTGTGTGTGTATGCGTGTGTGTTTGTGCTGCTTTGACATGCGGATATGTTTCCACTGAACAGTAATTGTGTTGGTTGAAAACGGGGGCCGATGTCGTTTGAAACAATGCTATGGAGATGTGTATCAGCTGTGTGTGTTCGCTTCCCGAGTGTGTGTGTGTGAGTGTGTGTGTGTGTGTGTGTGTGTGTGGGACAAAGAGGGTGTTTTTGGGGAGGGGAGGGGGTCTGTCTGTGAGACGTCTGCCAGCATGTTACCAGCTGCATGTGTGTTCATCGGCGTGTGCTGCGTGGCGTCTGTTTCTTGTCCAGTACAAGATGACGGCCAGCATTGAACCAGGGCGTGTCGTTGTGGTCTCCCCCCCTACCCCACCCTCCCCCCCCCCAGCCGTCTAGCGCCCATGCGGGGGGGGGGGAGCCGGTCCTGGCGTAGGCTGGTTTGTTTGTTTTTTCCTTGTCCTTTTTTTTTTTGGGGGGGGGGGGGGGGGGGTAGAAAGGCTCTCGGTAGCATCGGAAACAGCGCTGACAGGCTTGTCTCCGTGGTAACCAGGACACACCCATTCCGATGACATCAGTTGGCGCTCCCGCTCTGCCTGTGAGTCTTCCTGGCCCGGGGGGCAGGGGGGGGGGGCTGCCACGACACCCTGCGGTGCTGGGGCCGGAGCGATGCGTCGGCCATATGTCTCCCTGCACCTCGCTGCTCTCTGACTGCCCGGCCACCCAAGGGAGGGGAGAGAATGGCTTTCCTTCCCCCCCCTCTCCCCACCCGCCCCACGTTTCCCCTGCATTTTCAGGCAAAAGCTCTCTCGTGGTTTGCTGGAAGGGTTCGAGGGTGGTGGTCGAGGAATGGAGATGGGGAGATGCAGCACGGGTCTACCTGATTCACCAGCACCACGTGCTGCGGGGCGCCCAGAGATGCGCAGGACACATGCATAGCGTGAGCCTGGGCAGACGCAGTGTGTGCATTGGCCGTCTTGGTGGTTTTAAGACGTACAGGCCCCGATGTGCTCCGCGGTAAGCTGATTCATCCCCAGCATTAATCAGCGCTGAAGCTTACGGTCATCAGTGGCAGGCCGGGGGGTTGGGGGCGGGTGGGGGGGGGGGGGGGTCACATTGGTGGCCATGGGGGGTCTGTGATGTGGGAGGCCGACAGAAGCCCTCCTTTCTTGCGCATGTAAACTCGTCCCGAGGCGGAGTGCACCACGACCGAACGCCTGAACTCTGCAGAGTTGGCACGCTGTGGATGACGCTGCGACGGCGGGGCGAATTACTGTGTCGTATCCGCATCAACGGGCCGCTTGTGTTGATGTCATCACACGCATACACACACACACACGAACACATACACAGGTTTAACAGGGGCGGCCCGTACATACGACTCGTCAACATACACACCACACGCCATTCAGGAACGCGCCCTTTGACGAGCGGCCGCCCACAGAGGCAGCATGGCCGCCCCCCGCGTAAAAACGGTTGGACTCGGCCTCGGCTCGCTTCTGAAATCTGCTGAGTTATCCCAGAGCGGTTCCAGCCCCCCCCGCCCCGCTAAAGCCGGGGGGTGGCGTGTGCTAGAAGGGAGCGGCGTGGCGGAGGCGCGTGATCCTCGACCCGGTCTTGATGTTTTGGGGCTGGGGAGGTCTCAGCCCCAGCCCTTGTGTTGGTGGGGTTTTTGTTTTTTGGGTTTTTTTTCACGTGTCAAGTTAAACCTGTGAGCAGCTAGCATGGTTATTGTCCCATTGTGCTCCACAGCGAAGGGAGTGGCTGTTGGTTTGTGTGTGTGTTGTAGGGTGGGGTGGGGTGGGGTGGGGGTGGGACAGTATTATGTGCTTCCTAGTCCCCCAGATTCAGAGCACATGAGTCCCCTTGCGGTTCCCAAAGGACTACTACACCCCTCCCCTCCCACTCCATCTTGCTCTTTCAGCCCCTCCCTTTCCCTCCCCTCTCTCGCTCCCTCCCTCTCTCCCTCTCTCTGCATCTCCATCTCCCAGTTAGCGGGGGATAGAAAATGGAGCACGGTAACTATGGTAACTGCATCAGCAGGCAGGTGCTCACAAGCTCCGTAGTCGCCGACGGCGAGAGGGTACAGCGTATTTGTATAAATGCTGTTGTCATCGTTGGCGTCTCTCTGCCGTTTGAAGGCGTCTGTGGCCACTGATGGGGAACTGAGCCCATGGAAGCGTTACACGTTCAGATGATCAATAAATAATTGGCATGATGTTTTTTTTTTTTTTTGTTCTTCCTATGGAAGAAGAGTCCTCTCCACCATTTTGAACACACTGGAGGCGTTTATATTTGTCTGTGCCTGGCTGCCTTTGTCTCTTGTCCGCGGGGCTGAAGGGTTTGTGTGTGTGTGTGTGTGTGTGTGTGTGTGTACCTATGTATATATGTCTGTGTGTGTGTCGACACCAGGTTATATTTTTGTTCTTTGGCAACCGCTCCCTTCACTCCCTCCCCTCCGCCCCCCCCTCCCCCCCCCCCACCAGCTCAGGCGGCTGGGCTGTGATTGGCCGTTGCGTGTGGCCCCTCCCTTCCAGTGTGAGAGGAGGGAGGCCTGCTTGCTTTCCTTTTGTCTGTGCATAAAGCAGCTGCCTCTTTCCCTGTTCAGCCATGGGAGCCGCAGGTCAGTAACACCGCTCTACAGCTTCCTCTGCTGCTCGGCTCTTTCTCTCTCTCTCTCTCTCTCTTGTTCAGTGTGTCTGCAACGTGCGGCGCACACCAAACACGGCGTTCTTTGCTGCCGCCGGGCAGCACCGGTCTGGCCAGCGACACTGTCATGCAGCCCCGTGTCCTGTGTGGTGTCTGCTTGTCTTGCTCTCTCTCTGTCTCTCTCTCTGTCCGCTGTTGCAGCTGCTACCCGCTTTGCCTGGTGTGTGTGTGTGTGTGTGTGTGTGTGTGTCTGTGTGTGTGTGTGTGTGTGTGTGTGTGTGTGTGTGTGTGTCTGTGTGTGTGTCTGTGTGCGGATGTCTGTGTGTGTGTCTGTGTGCGGGTGGGTGTGTGTGTGTGTGTGTGTCTGTGTGCGGGTGTGTGTGTGTCTGTGTGTGTGTTCCTCTCAGAGCATCCACTGTGCGGTACACAGAGTGCGTACTGTCGCTTAGTGTTATTTTGGTCAGTTGGTTTTGCGTTTTTTTTTTTTTGTTTGTTTGTATTTTCTTAGCCATGGGGGGGGGGTTAGCATGGTTGGCGAAGAGTCCTCCTGACAGCTCCAGATGTACCGAGAGTCTGACACACCTTCACCGTCCTAACGAGCAGGGAGCAGCTGTATCGACTGTAGAGGAATGGCCCCGGTCAGTGTGCAGGAATGAGCCGCTCGGTCGGTCCACTGGTGCCCTGCTGCCAGTGTAACAAGTGTTCCCTCGGCCGCTTCAGCTTGCCTTTTGGCACCCGCCGACGTCCCTCGCTTAGGAAGTAAAGATGGCCGTCATCACTGTGCCGCACGCAGCTCTCCGCGGCTAAAATTAGAGTGGGGCCTAGCAGGCAGACAATCATGATGGGCTTAGGGAGGCAGAGAGGGAGACACCCAGGGGGCCACAGCAATGTAGTACTTGACAGAAAGCGACGGTTCCTCTTCGTGTTCCTTCCTAATTAGCTCTTCCAGGTTGAATGGATGAATTTCCTTGAGGATGATAGAGGGATGAACGTGGTGGTGGTTCGGCAGAGATCACCCCCCCCCCCACACACAGACACACACACACACACACACCCTCCTCCTCCTTCTCCTCCTCCACAACCCAAATTCTCCACACAGTTGTCATGGAAACCAAGCTGTTTCTCTGGCCATAACAGACAACACACCTCCGACACGATGCTGTGATGGTATGAATCCTCCGCCATAGCCCTGGCTGGGCTAGGTGGAGGACTCTTGTCTGGTCGGCTTCACAACTTACCATCATGGCTTCTTACCAAGGTACAGAGCATGCCGTGGGGGGGGGGCAGGGATCAAATGTTTCCAACGCGATGGGTGTGAGCTGGTTGGCTGGGTGTTTTGAGTGACAGCCGTCACCACGTCACACGAGAAGGGAAGGAAACCAGCTGCGAAAGGTGATTTGGAGCACATGCTATGGCCTGGTACATCCCGGGGCGCTGGTCCTGGTCTCTAGACCTCGTCATCCTTCCGAGCTAACGGTGGCGCGCTAGTCGGAGCTGGGTCACATTGAGCCGTTATCTGTCCCCCCTGCTGATAGCGCGTCTATTTCTGCAAGCGTCCCGGCAGAACCACCGGTCAATCATTGACTGGGCCGCACTAGGACAGGTGTCCCTCTGCGGCCATAGTACAGGCCTTGATGTGTGTGTGTTTGCGTGTGTGCGTATGTGTGCGCGTGTGTGTGGTTTTGTGTGTACAAACGCATGTCGGAGAGCGTGTTAGGTGTTCTCCACCACCGATAACCACCACCCCAAGAGATAAGCATCTTGCGGTGGTGCTTGTTTGCTCCTGTCTCGCTTTTTTTTTTCTTTTTCTTTTTTTTTTTCACGAACCACCCGTTAGCGCTCAGCGCTAAGATCCCGCAAAGATTGCCTCTAAACATAGCGGGGCGAATAAGCCAGAAGGCTATTTAAAAGTTCTCTCTTTGACGCCTTCACGCCATTTTAACCATCAGCGCGTCTCTCTCTCGGCCCCTCGACTTGACAGAGGAGCTGGGTTAGGAAGCTGGGTTACCGTGGCGTCACGTGGCTGCCAGCCAGTCTCCCAGGACGTCGGGTGCTGAGCAGCTTCCAGATATTTGACCCAAATGTGTGTTGAGCGGCGCAGAGCGGCCTAATCCAGTTAGAAAATGATAGGGCCTAGTTCTGGCCGACTGCTTTGTTGGCGGCGGGGAGCGGGGAGAGAGAGAGAGAGCGCCGAGGAGGGCCGTGGTGTCTGTTCCTGGGCGTCGGACGCTAACCCTGACTTCTTCCTTCCTCCCCCGCCCCGTCCCTCAGCTATTGACCTGCTCTACTGGAGGAATGTGAAGCAGTCGGGGGCGGTGTTCAGCAGCGTGCTGCTGCTGCTCTTCTCCCTCACCCAGTTCAGCGTGGTCAGCGTGGGCGCCTACCTGGCCCTGGCCGCCCTCAGCGCCACCATCAGCTTCAGGATCTACAAGTCCGTCCTGCAGGCGGTGCAGAAGACCGACGAGGGACATCCCTTCAAGTGAGTGGGGGGTGGGGGGGGGGGGGGGGTCGTCGTCATCGTCGCCGCTCGTGTTAAAAAAGCGACGCCGACGACGGAAGTGAAACCACAAACCCAACGGCCCCTCTTTCTGATTGGCCGGAGTCGGGAGTGTCCCGATGAACCGATCCAAACCAATCAGAAATCGGGTTTGCCGCTCCCCTGCATTTTTTTTCGTTTCGCTTTGCCCGTGGTGTGATTTTGGCCGACGATGTGTGAATCGCCTTTTGTCTTGTCCTGCGTGTGCTCTCAGGTCCTTCCTGGAGGTGGAGATCGCCCTCTCCCAGGACCAGATTGGAAAGTATGCAGACAAGATCATGCTGTACAGCAACACCTGTATGAAGGAGCTCCGTCGGCTGTTTCTGGTGCAGGATCTGGTGGACTCATTGAAGGTGGGGGTCCCGCGTCAGTGCACCTCACACACCAATCCCATGTGGGTAGCTCCTCCTATTAAATGTATGTGGTGCGGGGGGGTCTCTTTTGTGTGTATTGCAGTTTGCGGTTCTTATGTGGCTTCTGACCTACGTGGGTGCCCTCTTCAACGGCCTGACACTGCTCATTTTGGGTAAGGCCTCCCTCTCGCGTTCCCCGCTGGTCTCCTTCATGCCGCCAGTGAGCCCGGTGGAGCCGGCTAATTGTCTTCACGCTGTCATTTCCAGTGCAACACGTTCAGCAGCTGTGATCTTTAGTTTTTTTTTTTTTTGCATGCCACACTTAGTCCAGCAGTGCACACGTGTCACAGAGGCCCATCAAGTCATTCATTTACAAGACCGGTGCCATGTGCTGAATGCAGCCACGCCACGCTCTGCATTATTAATACGATTTGTACACAATAAGGACATTACAAAAAGCCTGAACAATGTTGTACTCTAGACGAGCCATGGCTTTAGGTGGTGTTGTATTAACTCTACTCCTTTGTGTGTCTCACCAGCTGTGATTTCCATGTTCACCATGCCTGTGGTCTATGAGAAGCACCAGGTATGAAGGGATTATGTGTTCTTACAGTCACTGTGTGATTACCATCACTGTGCTCACAGAAGATGTTGACCCAGCGCCTCCTTATTCCCCCTTTCAGGCACAGATTGACCAGTACGTCGGGCTAATACGCACCCAGGTCAACTCCGTGGTGGGGAAGTAAGTGTTCATTTCCCTCTGATAGACCAGCGTTTAAACGCTCTCCCAAGACAAGCATTTTTGTTGTTGTTGTTGTTGTTGTTCTGGCTGTAAATGCTCCCTAAAGGATTGTGATTGTTATTTGTTCTCAGGATCCAGGCTAAGATTCCCGGGGCCAAGCGAAAGGAGGAGTAAGCCCCCCCCCACCCACCCTGCGCCCCCCCCCCCCCTCCCACACGCCCACCGCTCCGCCCTGGCAGGAGGTGCAGTGGAGCCCAGAGAAGGGGGCAGCTCGCACGCCACCCGGGGGGGAGGGGAGAAAAAAAAAACGCGCCCAGTCATCATCCGTGGAGCATAGTGCTGTGTCATCATGCTGTTCTCTCCAAAACACACACACACACAAAACAACCACGCACCCACTGAAGAAGCCCTCGCCATCGCGGTCTTGAGCGGTCAACACGCTAACACACACACATGCACACACACGCGCACACACACACACACACACACAGTAAAGGTAGACGCTGTACACGTTTAAAAACAAAAACGAAAAAAACCTACAAAAAACATTTCTTTTGTGTTGCTTGTTATTAAGTGCATGAAGTCGAGCCTTGAGTAAATCATATTTGATATTATATTCTGTGCGGTTTTTATTACGCTACGGTTTTGTTTTGCAGTGCTTACAAAGCTGTAAGGTATGGCACAAAACGAGCTGACCGGCCGCAGAATGGTCCTGCCGCCCATGTTAATATCGCTTCATGCTTCAGAGACGGCTGGTGGGGCTTCTCTCAGTACATGTCAATAACTATACATATTGAGATGATTTCCGTTTGGTGTTTTCAAGCACATCATTTAACAATAAGCGTCTTAGATGTGGTAATTGTAGGTTTTTGCTTTTGTATAACCATAAAAAGGAAGGATACACAAGCTTATGTTTTAGGTACTGTTGTTTGACGCCCATGAAGACAAGGAGTATCTGGTGATATTTAGCTTGTTTGAATACATGTCCAACTTTGTACTATGTTCAACTATACTCAACGTAGTTGTTAGAGCCCGGACTCCTTACTATTTGCACTTACAGTATGTATTTAATTACAAGAATAAGAAAACAATAAATGTACCTTGATGTATACTGTCATCTTTTTCCGCTAACTCAATCATCAAGGGTCCACTGGGCTTTTTGGGATATCATAACATGTCAGTCGAGAGGCTGACATGCCCGCCAACTCTGAACCTCGCCGACCGAGTAAAGAAATCTGTTATCCGACAACGGCAGACCCCCACCGACGGGTGTGTCGGGGCACTGTGCAAGCTCACGTTTACACTGTTCCACGATTTAAAACAGGAGACGGGCAAAGTCGGCTTCAAAAAAGTATTTTTATCAGCCCACAGAGGCCTTGAAACAGGGCAGAGGTTCAGTATGAAAGAAATGCCTTCCAACATTTTCAACATTCTTTTGACAACACTCGAGCGTGAAAGGGGATGAAGAACCGGTGCACACAGACACACATCTGGTTCTACCTCAGCGGAGCAGGAACCTGGTATCACGCTGCCACGGCCAAATGAGACAAAACACGCAAACAAATGTTCTCACAAAACTAACTGTGGTCTGGTTCTACCTTAACGGCACAGAACCCAGGGTATCACGCTGGTAATAAAACACAAATAGCAAACAGATACAGAGTTAAAAAAAACAAACATAAAACACGCAAACAATTGTCCTTGCATTCCGAGACGTGGTCTGGTTCCAACGCGTTGCATCAGAAGCCAGGGCACACATCCAGCAGGACGATGGGATGCAGCGGGAACGGGACGCACTGGCTCCGCCCTTCCCCCGGCTGACTGATGGTCATCTTCAGCGCCGGGTCCACCTGCACACACACGGCCGTCTGAATGTAGACTCGGTGGGGGGGGGGGGATAACGCTCAATGGGCGATGACCCCGAATAAACAGGAAAAGGCCGCAGTCATGCGCCATTCCTGAGTCACCGTACCTGGTTCCATTGGCCCCGCGTCTTGTAGTACGCTGGAGCGGCCTCTTCCCTAGCCCGTGACTTTCCAAACAGCCTGTGGGACACAAAACTGGGATCAATAAGTGCCACCCTGATGGGTTGTTTTTTTGTCTACAGAGCGTTGTGTTTGAGTTTTCTTCCTGCTGATGACCTGACTAGGCGGTCCCGGCAGTCCTCCTGCAGACGGGCGATGCGGTCGGACGCCAGGTGCCTGCGGCCCGCGGTCCCCTCCGACAACAGGAGGTTGATGGCGTCCCGCAACTCGTTGATCTGAGAGCGAGACGTGCCGTTGTTATCGGTGGGGGGGGGGGGGGGGGGGGGGTGATCGAGGCAACCAAAGAAAGGCTTTGCTAATGAGTCACCTCCATGATGTCCTCCACGTCAAAGTGGGTGTCGAAGCCCAGCTCCATGTCTCGCTCAGGCAGTATCGGCTCCAGGGTGCTGCAGTTCCACCCGAGGCCACAGAGGGCGCCTGTGTAGCTGGTCCTCTCTGGGTTGGTGCTAAGAAACGCAAAAGCAGAATGTAACAGATTGTGTGTGTGTGTGTGTGTGTGTGTGTGTGTGTGTGTGTGTGTGTGTGTGTGTGTGTGTGTGTGTCTCTGTGTGTGTGTGTGTGTGTGTGTGTCTGTGTGTGTGTGTGTGCGTGCGTGCGTGCGTGCGTCAAGGGGGGGTAATACACAAATAAGGGCTTCTTTCTCACCGGAGCTCCATCACTGGGGTGAAGAGCATGGCGACTAAAGTGGGCAGACCTGGGATGTCGGGCATGAGAGTGGTCTCCCGCAGTACAATATGTGAACCTGAGAGACACACACACACACACACACACACACACAGGACTTGAACACAGCGGCCTCTCTGTTTCCTCTCTGTGTTGTGTGAACTCGGGCGCTGTGCGGTGGCGTACTCGCCACGTTGATTTCCACCGATCCGGCCACCAGCATCCTCTGGTGTTTGCGCTGCGGGGTCACGTTGACCGCCACGTGGTTGACGCTGCCCCTCTCCACGCACGCCGTCCTGGGGCCAAACAGAGGGCGCCGCAGCGGTTAACGGGGGGGGCGAGCCGCGCGGTGTGACGCCCGAGCAGGCCGTCGGCGCACCTACCTGTAGTGGTGGTCCAGGGCGAGCTTGTGGAAGCTGACTTTGTGGGGGCTGCTGGGTCCGGTCACCTGGGCCTACAGTGTCGGGGCGGTGGGGGAGTGGGGAGACGGAGACAAGGGAGACAAGCGAGCGAGCGATGCACCGGCGTCAAGAGACACGCACATCGCCCGCCGCGGCCTGGACCATCGGGGTGTGGCCGCGGCTCGGAGCAAATAATGACACGCACAAAAAAATAATCAAGTAAACCCGGGCCGCCTCGGTGGCCCCATCTGCTGGACAAATGTGGCGCCGTCACATAGGTTAGAGATGGGATGCCCTCACGTGGCCAGGCTGAACAGTGACACCATTTTATGATTTCCGCAAGAAACCCCCCACCCCTTTTCCCCCTGGCACAAGGATCAAGCGGCGTGTCTTTGCCTTGGTCTTGTGGTGGGACTCGCTGTGTTCGATGCTGGCCAGCATGTGGTCGATGAGCTCGGCGTCCTCCTCCATGCGGTCCTGCCAGGAGCCGCTGGCGGCGCTGGGAATGTAGGTCCCGTCCGCCATGTCTTTGTACAGCCACATCACCATGTCGTGGTTTTGCTGTGAAAGGACGGCAACACAAACACCATCACAATAGTCCACGGTGCTACGGAATCACTGTCGCCAAGTGTCTTTGTGTAGGGTGACGTGACCATGCGCTTTCATTTCTATTTACGTTTCAAAGTCAATGTGAACTTTATTGTCAATCCTACCATACAATTAGTGTTAAGTAATTATACAGAGGATCAAAATTGCGTCCCTCCTAACTCCAAATGTGCAATAATAAACGTGTAAATGCATCTTTCTTGCAGTTTGTACCTAAACCCTTCTACATTGTAACTCTAAATGTGTCCTCGCCCCCATACGCGTTTCTGTTCCCGTGCTTCTCCAATCCTTTCCACCAAACAGACTAGTAGATCTTGCTCTTGGAGGAGGCTGGATCCTCCACCGAGCTTCATACAACATACAAACAACTTGGTGAACCATCGTGTGGCCCTGCAGCTCCACCACCTGCGGAGTCGCACGGCGCTCCTGTCGACCCTAACCACGCACACTGAATGCTCCGGCGCCGCCATGGCGGGCGCGGTCTCACTCCTGACCCTCTTCTAGAGCCCTCCCCACCCTGACCTATGACCTGCGGCCCCGCGTGGCCCCGGGTCACCTTGGAGCCGTGGCACTCCGGGGCGGCGGCGGCGTGGCCCTCCTTCACCATGACTCTCGCCACGTTGACCTCGCCGTCGTCGGTGGTGACGAACAGCTCCACGCGCAGGACCCCGTGCAGGACGGAGTAGAGCGTGGCGATGGCCATGTGGCCCAGCAGCAGCGCCACGAAGCGGTTGCGGGCCCGGCTGCTCCACTGGCCCCCCAGGATCAGGGACTGGGCGGAGGGCTGCATGTTCACCACGCAGAACTCATGGGCCTGGGGTTAGATAAGAGAATCGGCGACAACGCTGGCTTCATCGCCTCACTTGACATCAGAATGATTCCCCCAGGCCTAATATAGAGAACACTTTATGTGTGTGTGTGTGTGTGTCAGGGGGGGGGTTCTACCTGGAAGGGCTGAGATGCCAGGTCGGGGTCAAGCTTTCGTAGGCTGCTGCAGGACACCGACGCCATGTTGCCAAAGTCCACGAAGAAGACCTGTAGGCAGATCAACACCGTCCTCCACCACTGCACTACGGTACACTGCACTACTATCCACTGCACTACGGTACACTGCACTACTATGCACTGTACACATCGGTCATGTTCACTGTAGCACCGTGTTGGCTGACTCGGGTCAGGAGAGTCAAGTTGCAGGTGGCTCCCGGCCGTGAGTACTTGGTGCGGGACCCTCCCCCCGTCGGGAAGGGGCCTGAATGTGTCCACTGAAGCAGTGGTTCTAAACTGGTGGGTCCTGACCCAAAAGTGGGTCACGGACCCGTTTTCAGTGGGTCGTGGGCATAAAAAAAATGTAACAAAAAAAATCCTGTGCTTTTATTTTGAAGAGGATTTTTTATGCAGCCGAGTGCCTTGTATTTTTTATTGCCTGAAAAAAGTGGCTGAATAGTCTAATAGTACAGTTAATTAAGTGTTATGTTGTGTTAAATAAATTTGAGGAGTTGAAAATTTTCCTTGATTTGGGTCATGGCTTGTCATTAAGATGGTGATGGTGGGTCCCGAAGCCAGACCAGTTGAGAACCACTGCGCTAAAGGACTGAACAGTACATGTGTTGATGATGTCAGCAGGGCAATACAAACTGTGCTAAAGAAACAAATGTGACAAAACGTTATCATATGTAAGTGGGTTTGTGTGTCAGCACCTCCACGGCGCTGTCGCGCATGTGCCGGACGCTGGCGCGGTAGTACATGGACTGGCCGCTCTCGGAGAAGGGCGCCAGGCACAGCAGGTTGGTGTACAGGGGCGCGGTGAGGGGCTGCAGCGCGCGGCCGTTGATCTCCGCGATCAGCCGCGCCTGCTTCTCCATGCTGGCCTCGTCGCCCGGGTAGCCCCAGAACTGTCCCACCTCCGTCATCTGAAACACCACAGGACAGAGCGGCGCAGAGGCTGCCTTCTTACTGGTGGCACTGAGGCTGCCTTCTTACTGGTGGCACTGAGGCTGCCTTCTTACTGGTGTCACTGAGGCTGCCTTCTTACTGGTGTCACTGAGGCTGCCTTCTTACTAGTGGCACTGAGGCTGCCTTCTTACTGGTGTCACTGAGGCTGCCTTCTTACTGGTGTCACTGAGGCTGCCTTCTTACTGGTGTCACTGAGGCTGCCTTCTTACTAGTGGCACTGAGGCTGCCTTCTTACTGGTGTCACTGAGGCTGCCTTCTTACTGGTGTCACTGAGGCTGCCTTCTTACTGGTGGCACTGAGGCTGCCTTCTTACTGGTGGCACTGAGGCTGCCTTCTTACTGGTGGCACTGAGGCTACCTTCTTACTGGTGGCACCGAGGCTGCCTTCTTACTGGTGGCACCGAGGCTGCCTTCTTACTGGTGGCACCGAGGCTGCCTTCTTACTGGTGGCACTGAGGCTGCCTTCTTACTGGTGGCACCGAGGCTGCCTTCTTACTGGTGGCACTGAGGCTGCCTTCTTACTGGTGGCACTGAGGCTGCCTTCTTACTGGTGGCACTGAGGCTGTATTCTTATTGGTGGCAACAGGGTTACAACACTGACCTCTGTGATGTTGACCACAAACATGCGGGTGGGGGGCAGCTTCTCCAGTGTGCACTTCTCCATGGCCTTGCTCAGGGATCCCGTGGGGCGCACCGTGTTATTCTGGAAGTCCACGCTCACCCTGCAGAACAAAAACAACAACAGAAAAACCCAAACAAAAAGCCCCTCTGGGGTTACGAATTGTTAAAGATACATATTACGTACCTAACAATGAACTGACGCCATCAGTAACACGGTGATGATTTTCTAACATTGTATTGTATAAAGCAGGTGCTGCTAAAGCTCGGGCCCAGCCGTGACACTGTGTTACGTACTGGGGGTACTTGAGGTGGGAGACGGCCCGGCCGGCGGCGCAGGCCTGCACCTTGTCCCCGGGGTAGGTGAAGAGCTCCAGCGGCTGCTTCTGGTTGGCCAGGAACAGGGCGAGGGACACCTCGGTGAGCACACCTGAGGCCCAGGACATCTTGTTGAACTCCACATAGGCTCTGAGGGAAACGCGGACACACGCACATGGACACACACACACACACACACACACACACACACACACACACACACACACACACACACACACACACACACACACACACACACACACACACACACACACACACACACACACACACACACACACACACACGCACACGCACGCACACGCAGGCAGGCACGCACACACCTGTGTCAGTTTCCCTTACACTAATAAGTTATATATTGTTAAAATGGGACTTCATAAATCCCATTAGTTTGATATTTGTGATTTTATCCACGTCTTTGAAGATTTAGAAAAGCGACCCACAAATAAAATGCATTCTTCTTTCTTTGTGGGATTTAGGACAAAGGTTTTAACTGAAAGATTCACCTGGAGGAGTCAAACGATATGGCTTTGACCTGGCCACACTGGCGGAACAGAGACTGCAGTTGCTTGTAGTACAGGAAGCTGTATGGAGGCAGGTTCCTCAGCTGAGGACAAACAACCATATCTAGGTGACAACTTGGCAGCGTGTCACTACCAGAGGAGGCTGGTATGGAGAGTCATTGGTTGAAATACACCATTAACAATCATTTAAAGAATACAACATTGACTTTCAACTATTATTTCAAAATCTCATCTTCAATTCTCTACCACCTTATGTACTATATAGTGTAGAGAGCAGTGCGTGTGACGAATGGGGTAAATCAATAGATAGAATAACACATTCACGATACAGTCGTAGAAGTTGCTGTCTAGTTGTCTAGTAATGGTTTTAGTTTTTAAACTACACCTTATTTTAAACGTGGAGTCAGTCAAGCTAGGAGTACAAAATTGGATTTTCGCGTCCAAAATAGACTTTTGTGGCGGTCGTCTGCAGGTCTTAGCCTGACTTTAAGATGGAAAAGATAATAACACAACTCGACCCAAAATGACCCGACCAATCACTGCCATTTAATTATTTTCTTTGCCAACAAAAACGCAGAATTAAAAAGGGATTGAAGGGACCGTGGGGCTACCGACTCAACCCCCCATCTCCACCAGCTCTAATGAGTTCAGTCAAACCCCCAAATAGCCCTCCTCTAGTCTCCATCTGAATCAGCCAAACCAGCAGAGCTCTGGGAGTATCTTTTGCTGAATATATTTTGTTCTCAAATGACAGAATGTTGTTCAACTGCTATGTGGCATAATAACTCGATGGCAATGCTTTTTGGTATAAGCAGAGTAGTCTGCATCTGTCACTAGTCACTAGTAAAATGCAACTTTGCTAATACTATACTGTTTTCTTTGGGGTCATTTGCAGAATAGATCGTGGGATGATCAAGACCGTTGACTTCTTGTTTCCACCAATATTATTTATTGGGGTGGCATAGCTCAGTGGTTAAAGTGGGTCGTCCACTAACCGGAGGGTTGGCAGTTCGATCCCTATCTCCACATGTCGAACCCCACAAATGTACTGATTGTAAGTCGCTTTGGACAAAATACATTCCCATCATTCTTTCTTCTTATTGGATGAATAAATTCTCCATAGACACAAATGTTAAGATTTCTAAAGTCACCAGGCTTCACTGATCGATGCTAATCCATATCTGTGCACAGATGCAGTGGCAGCATGCCGCCAGCTGGAGGAGACATTGTCATGTTACTGGTGCTAAATTAACCTTCCTAGTGAAGTGAGTTGTATGTAGGGCAGAGAGTTGGATATCATACATGTTGATTCCGTTTCTTGCTGGCATTGTTTTGCTTGCCATCACTCCATTACATACCATGACTGTAGTTTTGGGGTCATGCCCACACAAGTCTCTGGTGGCCATGTCCTCATCCACTCCACCCTGCAAAAAGTAGTTGGGGTAGAAGGCACCAGCGATGACCACCTACAAAAGGATGGGAAATGAGCAGATCCATCAGTAGATGATCCATTTGGTTGTATTTGTATTGAGAAAGTTATATACACTTGAAATTATATTTAGTCCTCTGATCTGCAAGTGGCATTCTGTCTCTGTACACATTCTTCCAGACATTCTTCCAGCCCATGTAAAAACATTCCTGTCGGGGAGACAGATATCTAAGGGGTACACGGTGTCCATCTGCCATCATTCACAGGGCTCCCCAGCATAATGAGCCACAGAACTCAGGTAAAAAGACATAGCGTGTCTGGCCACTCAATCAGCTCAATTTAGATTGAAGCTAAAGTTCTCTTCTTGGAGAAACGGAGGGAGGGTGTGTCCGGGCCCAGCTCTCACCTGGATGATGAATTTCCGCCTGTGGATGCTGGTGTAGTCCAGCGGTGGAGGGCTCTCCGATACGTGCATGTGAAACTGGGAAACTCGCTTCTTTAGGTCCTCGTAAAGCTCTGAAACCTGAGGGTGGAGACGTTGCCATCGCTCAAGAGGACCCGCTGATACAACTACCAATACCATCCTAATGATAATGTTACTATATGCATGGATGTTCTTATCCAGAGCGTTAATGATGTATTCATGTGCTTGAGCCCTGACCGTGGCAGCGATGCCAATTGAGGTCAACAAGACTACAAAGTCGATAAAGCATTTAATAATGTAATTAATGTAAATAAGGTCTGCCACTCTGGAATGATCTATATGTTTCTAAAGGTCAGATAAAAAGAAGACTCACTCAACCTGTGATCTGCATTACCCAACGTTATATTATCTTTTTTTTTTTTTTTTTTTTAAAGAGTCTGATTTGCATTAATGTGCCATTTCAGCAAAGACACTGCCTAATTCAAACAGCACATCCCTTCAATCAGTGACTGTAGCATGTGAAAAGGTCAGGAACAGCATCTGGCAAAAGTCATGCTTTGTGCGCGAGTGTATTACAGACACAGAAATTACAATAAACTATTGTTTTCTGCACTGGCACAAAAGGCATGGTGACATATTCCCATTCAACGTGCTGACCATGGAAAGGGCTTTCACCACTGTGTTACTGTGTGCTACATCGCATTTCTTGATGATACAGGCAAGTTCCAGTGTACCTCTCTGATCCTTTTGACCTGAATGAAGTTCTCCTTTCCCCAGTCCACCTCGTCCTTCACAGGAAAGTTCACCATAAGCACACAGAGCAGGGAGTCAAGTACGCACTCTGAGCACATTACAACCAACCACAGCAGGTAACAGTGTGCTAGCTGTGTTGATGTGGTTTCCAGTAGTACTTGGAGGACAGCAAAGTGCCTCAAAAGGGCTTAAAGGAGCCATTCGCAACCTGATGATGCCATTTGGCAAATTAAGAACATCATCCATGGTGCTCACTGCACCCCCACACAATATGAATGCATGCCTTTTTAAAATGTACAGAGATGTCAAGAGATTGGGTTTTAAAAGTTGCAATTGAATTTTACCAATATTAAAAACACTTTGGTGGTCACAAATGATCAGTTACATGTGTACATGTTCACCTTGGGGTTTCTCAGTTGTCCCTTCGTCTTTGCAGAGTGCCACGCCTGGCAGAACGAGTAGAAAAACGCATTAAACAAGTTAAAAAATACACAGGTAGAGAAAACACTTTCTACTCTCTACGAGAGTTCAACTTCAAATCAAATAAACTTACCTCAAATGCATTGAGGGAAGCTATGGCATCACTTGGAATGCCATTAGCAAAGCCCAGCTTTGACCTGAAAGTCCAAGTAAAGAACATCATACATACAATATTGATCTGAACCTATTGTAGTCCTTCCTGGACAGACAAACACGGCCACTACTTAAGATAAAAGGGGTCATTGGGTGACTTCTTATGCAAAACCTCAACTCAAGCTTTACTCATATCATCAGCCCAAGCGCCTCTTGTGCCTGGTCTGTATAGCATGTGTATGTATAGCATGTGTATGTATAGCATGTGTATGTATAGCATGTGTATGTATAGCATGTGTATGTATAGTATGTGTATGTATAGCATGTGTATGTATAGTATGTGTATGTATAGCATGTGTATGTATAGCATGCATGTGTATGTATTGCAGTGGCCAGCGGTGCGTGTGACTTGTGAACACGGCGCCACGACCAGGCGTGTGCCACAGGCCACAGCCACAGACACCACACGCTTTTCTGTTTGTATTTGCTGTATCGAGTGCTGTCGGGATCAAAAGAGAACTTCAGTATGACAAAGAAATGCTTCTCTAGCCTACCCTAGCTTTAACAAACAATATCTGTGTTAAAACATTACATTAGTTTTTTTTTCGTTAATTGATGACATTTTCGAACGACGACGATACAGTTGCGCCGCTGGGTTTGGATCGCTACATGCGTGTACAAAAAGGACCCCCCCCCCCCCCCCAAGTGACTCAGCTCAGTGACACCTCCCCTGGGACTCTCAGACTACTGCTCCACACAGTCGTAAGTCTGTCACACCGTCTCAGTAACTAAACATCCCGTCACTACATCACCTCAAAAGTGATCTACGGATAGGTCTGGCTTGCAGACACAGGGCCAACATGACTGCCGAGAGGGGCCTACCTGTAGCCTGCCAGCTGCTGCGGGTAGGGCATGGCGAAGAAGCTCTTCAGAGAGAGGCAGGCCGCTGAGGGATGACAAGAGCCAGTCAGTGCGGTCGGGTGACGGGCAGAACACACTCGATGCATGGCCGCGTGCCGACAGCGAAGACGCCGAGACGCGGTTATTTACGGCGCCCTCATCCACCTATGATGAGGCTCTCCCGCAGGCAGTCGAACACGTGGCCCAGAGCGATCATCTTGCCCAGGTGGAGGTCCACGGGGAGGTGGGCCAGCACCCTGCCCAGGAACGTCAGCTCGCCGTCGTCGTTGCCGTGCAGACCGTCACTTTTGGCAGAGAGCACTCCCATCTGTAAGGCAGACATGTTTGTTAGCACGGGCGTCGTTTTGACCGTACCATAAAGAAACACATTCACATAGATATAAACACCTCGTGCTCTTCACCCTGCAAAGTTAATATGCAGCAATTAAATACTAAACTCCAGTAATTGAATTCCAACACTGAAAGCAAATATGTCTACATTTTCTTGCCACAGGGCTGCAGACTGGGTCAGAGGATATGATGATTTATCACAAATTCTCCTCAACACCTGACCGTGGCAGACACCCTGCTAAAGTGCTAACTCTCTCTGACGGGTGGCTCCTGACACAGCATGTCCAGTGTAAATCTCTTAACGCACTGTGACAGAGCTGGACGGTCGGTCCACCACACACCCAGCGTTCACCACTGCCAAGAGCATGTATAACCTGAACCATTCTGAGAAATGGAGGGGGGGGGGGGGTCTGATGGGTGAACAGAGCGTTTACACATATTTGTTTCCATCAATCAGGCTGCTGGATGCAGGGGGGTATGTGAGTATGTCATTGGCGAAGACAAACCGCAATTGGTCGCAAACGGTTGACACAGGAACCTTTGTTAAGGTCTTGAATGAAAACCGTGTAGACTGGCCACTGTATAAATGCATTAAAATCCCCTTCCAAACGCTTCATCCGCAACAATGTGTGCTCTTCGGTAGAACATTGGGCTGTAACTCAGGGGGCCTGCTGGAGCAGAGGCCCGCTCAGCACCTCTTTGAGCTGCAGCACCGTCCTGACGATGTGACTGAGGTCTGGGGGCGAGAGAGCCGTGGAGAGGAGCACGCGGGGGTTCCCCATGTCCAGGAGCTTCACCTTCAGCATGATGTGGGCCAGAGGGGCCACCTGAGACACATGGGGAACAGAAAGACATCCTCAACACCACGCACACAACGCGTCCGCTTGAGTTATTGGTGGACTCATCTGAGCGGCCTCCTTACCAACATCTCAGGGATCATGCACTCTGGGATGTCCTTCTCCCAGAAGTCCTTGGTGATCAGCCTGTAACAGAAGCCCTTAGACACGCGGCCTGCCCTGCCTGGCCACGTGGAAGCAGGGAACAAGGGATGGAGTATCATGTACAGTAGTACAGTATTGCAATATGTCGTCTTTGAATGGTATCGTACCGCCATGAAATATAGACATGCCCTTAAAAATGATCAGGATATGAGGGTTGAAAGATCAGAGAGAAAGGCTTTTATGTCCATGTACTTCAATGAAATGTTTGATTCAGTTTGACTGTTTAGAAATGGTGACATTTATGGATATTATGTAAAATTCCATCGCGGATAACACATTATCGATACCGACCAGCACTAGCTCTCAGTGTGACGTATCCTCTTGATCTGCAGCGTGTAACTGTCTGTCTCTCTGTCTGTCTGTCTGTGTGTGTGTCCAGTACCTTTGCGTTGGTTGCAGTTGGTCTTGGAGGCCCAGGTGAGGCGGAGGGACTGGTAATTGGTTTCTTTGTCGCACACCAGCTGACGGGCCAGGCAGAAGTCAATCACTGTGGGGGAACATTGCATTGTTTCACCACTACAACCCGTCCATTGTGCACAAACACACCGCGACATTGTGACTGTCTAGCGAGAGAGGCGGCCCCGGGCCGGTACCGTATTTGACGTCGGGAACCGTGATGGAGCTCTCGGTGATGTTGGTGGAGAGGATGATCTGGCGGGGAGAGACTCATCAAGGCCATGGACAGCAGGGATGGGCATCCACATAATGAGGACTCTCATTCAATTATTTACATAGACAAACAATTATTTAAAAAACACCACACAACAACATGACATCACTCGGTGGAAGGCTTTCAGTCAGACTAATAATACCCACATCCAAATCGACTACTCCAGCCCCTAATGGACAGTGAGAGCTTTGGGTGTCTGCGCGGCAGGCTGGAGTACACGCTCCTTACCTTCCTGTACCCGGGAACGGGCATCAGGAACACACCGTTCTGCTCCTCCAGCATCACCGAGGAGTGCAGGGGATACACCTGCAATCTGAGGAGCACAGCCGACACATACGCATTGTGTCTAAGTGCACGAAAAAGACTTCATACATAAGGCATACTAAAGGATAAACGATATCTATCCATATCTATAGATGGTAAATATCACTTAAAATAGTAAAAACATATCTAGTCGATTGCCTGCAAGTTTGTAAACAAAGTCATTGTGATGAGGCCACAAACATCATCGCTGGTTACAAAGCCTTCTGCAGCAACTACTCCCTGTGCATTTCCCCAAGATGTGAGGGGAAGTGTTGTCGACGTCAAATGAATGAATGGTGCTCGCCACCTTTTGTGTGCCAGCGTGGCCAAGGCCTCCTGCATCTGGCTGATCTCCCCGATGCCAGGCAGGAACACCAGCACGCTGCCTCGCTCCGGCAGATTCAGACCCGCATCCTGTTTCGGCTCCCGGCTGTAAAAACACAGCACACACAGCAGACATGGTGCCTTTGGTTAGCTTGTCAGAGATACAGTATAGTACAGTATGTATTGATGTATAATTTTTTTTTTTTTTTACAATTTAAAAAAGAATGAGAGCATCCCAACCATTGGTGGTCGGCCTCCATCCTATCAAATCTCTGGATGAGACTGATGGCGACACTGTACATCTCCGGTGGTATGGAAGGCTCGGCACTGCTCTGAGTCACCGCCTGTCGACGTGCACACACACGTCACACATACACACAACACGGGCCACCATGCAGAAGGGCGACGGCGTCCGCCGGGCCGGCCTCCTCCTCCTCCTTACCCTGCATGGACACAGGCTGCCGAGGTCGTCCAGGTAGTACTGATCCACTGCATGAGGGGCTCCCTCCACCTCGAACACGCAGGCCGGGCTCATCCAGCCACGCACCTGTGTGCCAAAGTACTGCGCAAACTCTTTGCAGTTGATGGTGGCTGACATGAGTATGATCTGGCGGGGAACACGCGAGGCATCGGGTTGAGAATGTGGTGGGGAAAAGGGCGCCCCCCCCTCCCCAACATCCTTCATGTCCAGGAGCTACCTTGACGTAGTGAGAGTTGGACTGCAGGAGCTTTCGGGTGACTAGCAGGAGGAAGTCCATTTCATCCGTCCGCTCGTGAACCTGGGAAACAGTAGAGATGGAGAAGGGACCACGTCACGCACCACATTACAACAACTTGGGTGGACTGAGACGGTCAACTTGGGCGTTCCCCCTCCACACACCTCGTCCACGAAGATGTGCGAGTACTCGGTGAGGGTCTTGGCCACCACCAGCTTCTGCAGCAGCACACCGGTGGTCACGTAGATGAGCTGGGTGTGCTCGGACGCCATCTTCTCCAGGCCCACCTGAAATGGAGCCGCGTGTTGGTCACAGAGCACAACACGCACGCACGCACACGCACACACACACACACACACACACACACACACACACACACACACACACACACACACACACACACACACACACACCAGAGTCTTTGGTGATATATAGTACAAGTAAGCCTGGTATGAACTTAGTTTTCAGCAGGACTGCAACTAATGAGGATTTTGGTAATGGATTATTTCAAGTGACATTGCTAAAGCGGACCCCTGCAGTCACCGATTGTCTGTTCTGACAATCATCATGGTTAACAATGAATTGTTTCAACTGCCTCAAATGAGAACTACATTTTATTTTAGTCATTGCACATTTACATTGGATGTGAAAGTTTGATACGGCACAAAGCAAACTTGAAAATGAATGCACGATGACGACGGCGTAGTAAGTGGGTCTGATTTGTAATTAGTCAACGCAGAACGACAGCCCCCATGTTAGTCAGCGGCCCATGCCAATGATGGAGAGTGTCGTGGCCTACAACGGTGAGGAAAGAAAAACCCTCAAGAACCCCGGGTGCCACTGCCTGTGGTCACCCTGGAGCAGAGGGCGGGAGAGGACACCCAAAGGAGTCGGGGAGGGGAGAGCGTAAGAGGCAGCAACATCCACTCGGCTCAGTCTCCTTGGGGGCAAGCAGAGAGCGATGGCATGAGGATAAAAGCAGCTCTCACCGGGAAACTAAAAGCTGGAGGGCCGCTGAACGAGCACATAATGACCGGTTACTCTCTCTGGCCACTGCAGAACAGACGGACGGACGGACGAATGGATTGTCCGACGATGGATGCGGCCGGAACGCAAGCCATCACAAAAATGCGACGGGATGCGGAGCCATCAAAATGACTGTGAATAAAAGGGGGATTTGTGCGGTGCTAATTTGCATTTGACTCGTCGAGTGGAAGAGCAGCCACCGAGAGGTCGAGACTGGCTTTCTGAGGCGGGAGGTCCATTTGGTCTTGGGCTGAGTGTGTGCAAGAAAGGCAACAGAGAGGGCACTGGGCTGAGGCTGGAGGGCTTCCTAGTTGTGGTATGAAGGATGTAGTATGTAGAAGGACAAAAAGGCATCTTTTCAAGAACTACATAAAAATACAGCCAGACAGAGACGGACAAAGAAAAAATAGCAATGTCAAACTGATTTATAGGGCCTCATCTGACAAAATCTCTCCAGGTTCTATGTGGGACAAAATATGTCTGTACAGCTGTGTACAGCTATTGTCGGCCAACAATAGCTGTACACTGACTGACACTGTGAGATAACCACAGAGGTCTGAGGCAGAACACAAGTCTGCATTGTTCAATTGAGAAATCACCCTGTAATATAATTGAATTAATGTTTCATGGATGTAAGATATTACAACCTTACGACCAAAGGAAAATTACACTTGTTCATTACGTCATTAGGTAGACATTGTTTACGTTCTTCGATGGCTTTTCTGCTTTCATGCATGGCTGTAAAAGTGCATCCTCATTTGCTAGAGTGACACAAGCGGGTCAGTACAGGGGAACCATAAGCACACTGAACTGTGGCACAGACCTGATAGCCCACCAGACTGCCCAAGGTGCACTTGCGCTCTGCGGCAACCCATCGGGCGATACTGGTGGCTCCCACTCTGCGCGGCTGGGTGACCACAATGTTGCAAGGGGCGTTTTTCTGGCTGTAGTGGTCCAGGACGAACTGGGGCAGCTGGGTGGTCTTGCCACTGCCTGTGGCTCCGCGGATTATCACCACCGAGTTGTTTTCTATGAGAGAAATGAGCTGGGGCAAGAGGAAGTGCAGGCACGTGGGCAAAATGTTAGGACTATTGCATTAACGCTTCAATTCAGATGGTAATTACTGTGCAAAAAGCAGCAGCAGTGAAGTGGTTCTGCTTCCTCACCTGACTAAATCATACTTTATTTATAGAGCACGATTTGTGCAAAACTGCAATATAAGGTGCTTAATGACTTAAGAAAACCAAGTACAAGAAATGGGTTTGAAATTAAAAAAACACACCTCCGAATCATGAATATGCATGGCAAACAATGATACAAACTAAGCTCTAACAAACTGAGTAAGTATTCCAGCTTAAAGGAGCCCAAGATGATGGTCAGGGAAACACACAGGGAACATAACTCGTGGACAGGTGACTATGATCTACGGTCACACAGAAACATTTCAGAGTGGAGTTAGGGACCAGGGGAGCTGATTTATCTCACTGCACATAGCGTCCAAAAGCATCAACGTCAGCAAAGCACCATCAGCTCCGCAGGCAGCTGTGTGGCCACAGAGCCACGTTGCTGTGTGTGTGTGTGTGTGTGTGTGTGTGTGTGTTGTACGGACACAACATCATTACCTCCTCTCTACTTTTGGTTATAGGCAAGCGGGGGTACTCATGGCTTCCAACACGGGGGGCACCACCTGAATTGAACAATTGAACATCAAACTTGTTAGGAGAGAAATATCTATTACCCATCAAGAGAGAGGAAGTGGAATTGAGAGACAAGAGACACGTACAGAGAGAGAGAGAGAGAGAGAGAGAGAGAGAGAGAGAGAGAGAGAGAGAGAGAGCTGCAGACAAAGAGACATAGAAATGTGTTGCTCACTGAAGTGAACACTGAAGGCCTTGCGGTTATAGCACTCACTTCCCAGAAGCGCTGTTGTTTTGGTCCTCAGTTTACCAGCTGGAGAGTCACTCTTGGGGCTGCCCTGTTCAGACTCATTTGATGGACTGAAAGAAATATTAGTGTTTAAAGTTGAAAGGAGCACTGATTTCAAATATCTTTACACCACAAAGAAAAAATATCTAATTTCATAATAAATCATAATCTAATATAATTCAATTGATATATTTATATACTGTGTATATATAGGCTATATATAATTTAATTATAGAACTCTGCCGTGTTATATTTATTTTTTTGTTACATCAACAAAATGTGTTTGGTTCATTAAAAAGGTGCACTGCTAAATTCAGTCAAATAGTAGTTCTTATTCAATTGCAGAATTTAAGGTCTTTAACAACAGCACTCAAGAGATTCAGGTTGAAAGCTCAGCTTGGGGTCTTTAGTCTCACACATGCGGCATAGCCAAAACAAATGCAGAGGCTTTGCAAATGTGGACAGGTTAAATAAGTAACACAAAGTGTGTCCTTCACAAAGACATCAATAACATACCAGCATTTATTGAAGCCTTTAAAACGAACCCCCCCCCCCCCCACTCGGGATAGGCCCAGAGCACAGCTGCAGGACATCCTTCCTACAGTTGTCTCACCCTCACTACTGGCTATGGGATAACCATCAGCAGCAGCCTTGCATGTGCATGCAGGAGAATGCATGTGCTCTCGCTCTCCCATGCTCCCCCTCTTGAGCGTGCAGGCAACAATGCCTCTGACCTTACCATGAGGTGGCAGAGAGAGAGAGAGAGAGAGAGAGAGAGAGAGAGAGAGAGAGAGAGAGAGAGAGAGAGAGAGAGAGAGAGAGAGAGAGAGAGAGAGAGAGAGAGAGAGAGAGAGAGAGAGAGAGAGAGAGAGAGAGAGAGAGAGAGAGAGAGAGAGAGAGAGAGAGAGAGAGAGAGAGAGAGAGAGAGAGAGAGAGAGAGAGAGAGAGAGAGAGGTGACAGCTCTTAGTCATAGACCAATGCAATACTAACTCTCCTCCAGACAGACAGAGGAGCAGAGGAGGGAGGAAGGATAAGAAGACTCTGTCTTCATCTGGAGCAGGGGAAGGAAGATTTTCTTCAAACCAGAAAGTCAGAGCACTCATTTATGCCTTTACAGCAGTTGGGGCACCAGCAGGATGCTTTTAGAGAACTCCAGGAATGAAGTTCCCTCTGTCTTATCCACAGGGGCACTACTAGAGGCTGGGTTTTGTTAAGAGATCGTGATCAACACACTTCAACCCTGCAGGATCTGCACTGAAGTGCCCAATTGTAAGTATGGACCGTTCTATGATTTCAGGCAACTTAGGAAAATGAAACCTTCCAGATGTATAAATGTGTGAAATATTTCTGGACAGATATAGCACGGTGGATTGTTATAAAAAGGCTCAGAGAATCACTTTCAACCTTGTGCGTGTACACTGTTATTTTTTATCCTAGCTATAGGCGCTACAAACAAATCTAGGGTTGAGCTATCCTGTGCAGTGACCTCTGACCCGATGGCTGTATCCTCTGTCCAAAGCTCAGGCATGGGCTGTGCAAAAACCAATGAGTGGGTCAATGGACCATCATCTAAGCCAGAGGGACATAGGATAGTACAAGACACACTCATCATCACCTTTCCTACCTTTCGGTTAGGAAAGGTGCACTCATTCATGCACGTAAAAAGAATATTTAAAAAGCAACGTGCAGACTGGCGCCCACATGTGTGCGGGGAAAGTATGCGTTCAACATCATTTCCATTCTTTAACACTCAAATGTTCAACAGAGATGCGTTGCGGTAGCGGCACGTCATGACCTCATTGCGCTCCACAAAAGAGCAGCTAAAAATCGCGCTTTCTTTCCCTAGGATCGCTTGTTCTCTCCGCCATGCCTCTGTTCAGCTGGATGAAATGGTCCCACCGAGCGGAAGAGCAAATGAAGGATGAGGGGCCGAGACTGAAACCCCCGGGGGCGGCAGCCAGCCACATGTTGCTCAGAGAGCTGCTGTGGCATGTGGAGGAGCGCCAGCACCTCGCACGGCAGTTGGGGTTGGAGCAGGAGGAGCAGCAGGAGCAGGAGCAGCAGCAGCAGCAGCAGCAGCGTGCCTACGGCGCTCTGGGCCTCCAGTCGTTCCAGAAGCAACCCGGGCTGCGGTCGCCGCTCCCGGCGTCCGAGCTCCTTCAGCTGGAGTGCCTGTGCGCTCGGGTCCCCCCGATCCACGCCGCCGCCGTTCTTTCAAGGTGCCCAGCAGACGCCCCGCCGCACACTGGCCTCATGCTAGCATGCTGTCAACTGTGACTAGCAACCACTGCGCTTACACAGAGGATGACAGTAGGAGCAGAGAAATGACCCAAAGGGGGAGAGCGGCAGGGCAGGCTGCCAAGCAAGCCATTGCGCGTTAACGTCACAGAAGTAGGCTATGTATGCTGGCACACATGCCACGGAGGGTGCCTTGCAGGGTTCAGAAAAGTCAAACCTTGTGGGGTAACGGTGCTTTGCATAAAGGATGCAATGTTAATGCAGCGGAGGTTGCTGGTGCCTGGAGCATCAAAGCACCTTGTTAGAGTTGCATCTTAGTGCAGCCAAGTCCTCTTGGGGCTGCTGCCTATAGCCAGGCCCTTTCACCTCCCTAGATGTATGCAAAACTACCACATACTTCATTCTAAAGTCGGGTCTCATAGGTAACACATGTTAAGTCATGTTATGTCCTGGAAATAGCAAGACAGTGGAATTCAGTGATGGTCGAGTACATGGTGTATGTTGGTAGTGATATTGAGGGCTAATGTGATGTGGGTGTGTTGGGCCAGGGCCAATTCTGCATTTATTCACATTGACAAAATTACAATAGAGGCACAGGTGAAGTGATCATTTGCCTTCCTGATGCTTCACAACAATGTGATTTTCCCTCTTCTGTGTGAGTCAGGTAATTTCTTTTTTATAAATGTCATGAATTGTCATGAGATTGCCACCCTCGTTAATGACACTTCAATTTGTGTCATTTGCAGGTTCCGTGAGGCGCTTGCCACCAACCACATCCTGCCTAGGGAGCCGGTGTACGTCTTCAAGCAGGTGTTAGGCGACTTTCTAAGCAAAGAAGAACTTGAGGAACAAGAGCATTCAGGGCCCCGAGCTAAGCTCCGACCAATGGAGGCATGGACCAACCACTACCAAATGAAGCACGGCTTCATCACACCTACCATGCTAAAATACATTGAGCATCCGAGGGACGAGATCCCTACCATCTCTGGATATGTGGATCGTGCCATGCGGCACTCTGGCTATTTTGTAGCCTACAGGGACTGGGACCTCCCTTTCCACTGTCCAGTTCCCAAAAGGGCCACAGAGGGATACAGCACTACAATTTGAGGGGCCCCAAACAACATGCCTATAAGTCCCAAACAAAGGATTGTCCTGAAACCATGCATGTACCTTCTTAATTGTCTGCGTCTTCAACATCCTCATTATACATAGATATACATGTGAAGTTAAGTCACGCCGGCTGCCATTTTGTGAGACAGAACCAATGTTCTATGTTCTTGCAAAAGAGGAGGATGCTATTTCAGCAATATGTGGGTGGAATAAACCAGTAAAACTATAAGTACTTGGACAAAAATGTGTATTTAAATCTTGAAAAAACACTAGGGTCTTAGAAATGCGGACAAAGGACTGCAGTTCTGAAACTGCAGCCTCCTCTAATACAGGAACGTGTTATTGGCCAACAGGGGCAATGACCTCTAAACATGGCGCGTAAACCACCCATTTCTCCCCATAATGACAAATCATTTCACAACGAATTACTAAACAATTAATAAAAATAAAAATAAAAACATTACCATTACCCACAAACCCAATAAAAATAAAAATGCTCCTCTGCTTCCAAAATGGAGGTCATCCCGTCGTGTCGCGCAAATGTGCAAGCCCCATTTGTCATTAGCTTTTGACGTCGTCGTTTTCAATTCGGGAACTTAGATAAAAAATATATTTCGACAACTGATACATAGGTTTATCAGCTTTATTTCTGCCCGAAATAAAAGGTATGCAAGATATCGACGTAACTCATGTATAACACACGCTGGATGTACAACCAAAGAAATAGCGACAGCTTCAACTTTGACTTACCAACTTCGTATTGGAGATGTCACCTCCGGCTCTTTTGTGGTTTCATTTGTCAATTGAATATTGGCAAACTGTACCCCTAATGTAAACCACTGGGTCTGTTCTGCTGTCATAGCGGTATTCATGTTAACCAGGATGAAAGAAAAAATGTGTTACAGCATGCAGACTTCCCCCAGCTGACGAAGATGTTGATTGTCAAATGTCGCTGATTTTGCCACCTGTTGGTTGCATGGATGTATTGGTAGATGTCATGGACTGTTTCAAATAGGGCTTTCTTTCTTTTAAATGTCGATGGAGTTCTAAATGAAAAGAAACCAATGATTCATAAAGACATTTATTAATTACTTTTTTTATTTTTTATAACACAGCAATGACCATCGTCTATGGCTGTAATGAAATGCAAAGCAATCTTGATATTCAAACTGAACACCAAGTTGATAGCATACCGTATAAGCACCATCACAGTTACAATAGTACAACAGTTCACAGTTACAATGTACAGTAAACAGTAAAGTAATTACTAAAGTAAAGACACCCAAAGAGGTACTGCTACGGTCCACGCCTTTGAGCCAATACAAGAGTTATGAAGACACCCTTGGTCAAAACAAGTTCATGAGGTGCAATGCCTTTGATCCTAGAAGCATTGCATAACCGATGGAGAGACAAGTGCCCAGATCACCTGCTGTCTAACACTTTTAATGCCCAGGTCCTGGCGTCTTCCAGCCTCACACGCCATCTCGCAGTAAGGATATCTCAGAGCGCAGCTTTTCGTTGTCCTTAGGGCAAAAGATTTAAGCATTTTTAATAGATGAGTGCTCTGTTGTTCACATTTATTAAAAAAAAAAAAAAAGAAGATATAAATATCAACTACTCCTCACCTCTTGAAGTTTGGAGTTATCCCTTTTCAGCTTCACCAGATACTCAATCCTCTGCTTGTGGTTCTTATGGCCAACAAGTTTGCCGTTCTCTTGCGACAAGTGGTCCACTTGTTTGCGAAGAACTTCAACCTCCTGTGGGATACAGAGGTGCGGAAAATTAAATCACCCAAGCTCACATGCCCAGTCTTGATATACACTACAAAACAGAAGCAATGTTCTTACTTTGAGGAGCTTCTCTTGTTCCTGCTCCTTCTGGCTTAGCTCCCTCAGCTCCAGACAGCGGTTTCTCAGCTCACTGGTCAGCTCCTGGACACAGGTCTGAGACTGTGCCAACATGGACTCCTGAGCCTGCAGTCTATCCAAAAGCAATAGACCCCCATCAATGAGAACACACACTAGTAAAGATTGGTGCATTCAACACTTCTTTTCTAATAAACAAGACTTGTTGAAACAAGACTCGTGTTTACCTTTGTAGGGCTTCCGAGAGCTTCTGTTTTGCCGTACTCTGTTAATAATTGACGATGGGAACAAACAATGAGTAAAGATTGAAGAGATGTTGGGACATAAAGAGCTGCTCATTGTAGCTGACAAACCTTCTCAGCCCTCTCCTCCTGCAGTTCTCGGAGCACGACCTGTTTAAAGGCTTCATCCATGTGCTCACTACAGACCAAAACACACCATGTACATTTAATGATGACCTGATGTGTATGCTCAATGGAAATTGCCATGACAAAAACTGGTAGAATGACTGACCCGTTTCCATTGCAAGTCTGCTCGGGCTGGTTCTGCTTATTATAGAATATGTCCAGCAGAGCCTGGATTTCGTTCAGCCGGGTCTATGGAGGGTGAAAGCAGAATGAAGCTCAAGTCTTCCACTTCTGTGGATGGAATTTAACAACTGAAGTACTGAAATTCCCAGGACCATATCCAGCTGTCTGTACCCAAAGTGCAAAGAGAAGCCAGAAAAAAGGCATCTTTGCACCTTACACCTGGAAAACGTTGCCGTCAGCACTCTAACTGGTGAAACTACTGTCAATTCATGTATTCAAATCAATTGTAAAAGAAAAATAAGTAGCCTCTCTGACAGGTCCATTTTTTATCCTGAGACTCCCTGTGACTATTTATTGTGCAAATTGAATGTTGCCTGTTGTTCGTCTGACAACTTTTGTTTTTCACTGCTGCTGCCGGCCAATGCACTGTTGAATACAGACCTTTGTGTCTCCATTCATTCTCCAAAGGTTAAATACAAAATGTAAAAAAAAAAAAGAAAAAAGAAAATTGGCCAACAATGAATATAGAGGAGAACGGCGGCACAGCGGTGGAAGTGGTACAACGAATGTCCAGAGCTTTGGGGCTCCTGGCGCGGGACAACAACGCACATTGAGCCTCTGGATTTCTGCGTTCTTGGCGGCCCTGTCGGCGCTGTGCTCCGTGAGGAGGACCTCCACCGCCACCATGGAGGAGCGACGGCTCTCCAGCTCCTGGGTTAGGTCACTGTTGAAGGTCCTGGGCGTGCGAGGCGTCTTAAAGGAAAGAAACGAGGGAAGAAAAAAAAGAAAAAAAACAATAAGCTTTAAAATGGTACGACTTTGGAGCAAAGAAAACGTTGTGTTTTGTGAGGTCTTCACCTGAGGTAAAGACTTGGGTGTGACCACTCCAGCCAGAAGGCGGTTGAAGCCACTTTTTCGGGTTCCTTCCTCAACGGTCCCCTCTTGTGTCTTCAGCTGGGATGAACAAAAGGTGCTTGAAATCAAACTACACAGCACTTGTACACTGTACTTCACACAAGACTTCTCTCTGTAATGTAGAGATGGTAACAACGTACTTGCTGCTGTAGGCTCTGGATGGTGGAATCCTTCTGGGTCGTTTGCTCCTGGAAGCTTTGCAGGAGACCGTTCTGCTCATCCAAGACCTTGGTGAGCCGCTCCACTTCCTCTGTGGCGTAGATGACTTCATCCTGCAACAACTCCACCTGGGGGACACAACCACCCATAGGGTGTTCATTTTAGAACGTGGAATGATTCAGTAATAACACAATAGTTTGTTTTCATCTGAATGTATTGCACATTTTATTTTTCACAAATATAATGACAGTTCTAAAAGAAAATCAGGCAAAGAAAATGCTCATTTCGGCACGTTTCCATCCACTGTTGTCACACAATATTAGGAGTTGGCTCATGGAGATAAGCAGTAGGTGGCACATGAGTGCCGCTGGGGAATGATCCCCAGTCAGGTGCCATCATAGCTGCTGCAGCATTCACCAAATCAAATGAGAGGAAGTCACGCTGATAAAGTGATTGAAATGAAATGTGCATGGATCTCGAGGCATGGATCTCAAGACATGAATGTGCATTACAATTCCAAGTAGCTGGTCATGGAGAGCACACAAGACAATGGAGAATGAGAGCTTCGAACAACGAACATCACAGCTGTGAGCTCTTGGAAGAGTTCTGGTACCACCCCTGTGTGCATACAGTAAGTCACGTGATCTCTGCATGTCATCATTCATTCAAATACGTGAGCTCAATCTGTTACCATTGCACTAAATCTTTTATCGATACCCTGCCGTTCCACCTCCCGCAAGTGTTCAAATATTTTAATACTCTTTGAATTCCGCCGTGTCCACTCCTGCGGGTGGATGTTGTGTTCGGGTGGATGTTGTGTTCGGGTGGAGTTGTACTTGAAGCCTCACCTCAATCTGGCTGGAGGCCACCTTTTTCCCCACCTCCTCCTTCAGGTCATGAAGTGTTGTTTGCATCCTGGAGTTCTGCTCTCTGACCTCATCCCGTTCACTGGTGACTGCATCATATTTTGCCTGGAAGACAATAAGCAACATGACACATGCTGTATTACATAACATTTTCATGTGTATAATACAAAATATATATACAGTATACGTTTTTTTTCTTCTTCTGTTTATCACTTGTAAAGTGCTTTGGGATTATTGAAAGGCGCTATATAAATCCAATATATTATTAATAATAATAACAACATTAAACTTAAAGTGTTATGTATTATAATGGTAGGAAACATACAGTGATGTCCTTGATGTCCCCAGAGAGCTGGGCCAGGCTCTCCTCCTTCTCACTCAGCTCACTGCGGAGGTCCCTGGTCTGGTTGATTAGGTCCAGCACCACACTCTGCACAACGGCACAAGAGATATGAGAGGGAGTAAGAGATATGAGAGAAAGAGAGAGGCAGCGAGATGGTCATATCTCAGTTGAACTTGAGGGTAATTAGAATTAGAAAAAAAAGAAGGAATTAGACACAGACGTTTACTTTGTCCCGTTCCATCTGCAAGACATTCACGGTTTCTTTAGCCGACGCCAGGTTTTGCTCAAGGTTTGCTTGGTTAGAAACCTTTGAAAAAAGGGAAAAAGAAAAAAATCTAAACACCATTTAAAACTCAATTCATGTAGCTACTATGCAAAACAGCTCGGCCATCAAAGGAGAATGCACCAGTATAAAGCCAGTGTGTCTCCTACCTGTTGTTGCTGTTGAGTCATGAGGTCAGACACTTGTTTGCATAGCTGGGTGTTCTGCTCCATGGTCTCAATTAGTTCCCTAATTGAAAAACAAAAAAAAGGGTCATACAATGATGATGAAGCGTAAAAAGAACGATTTTACAAAACATCCTCCAGCCAAACGGCTGGGCGTCTCTCTCCAAACCCACTTTGATGTGCTTTCCTTGTCTTCTCTCAACTGCGATGTCAGGGTGCTCGTGTGGCCCTTCTCAATTTTCAGACAGTTGTCCAACTCCTAAAAAAAAAATAAAAAAAAAAAAACATTTTGAAAAAGGTGGAAGGGACCCAAACAGAGGGACTCCATCAGCCTCCAGCGTCTCCATCACAGGATCCACGTGGGGTGGAGCGTGGAGGGCGTGGACACCAACCGTGATGCGGGCTCTGAGAGAGGCGGCCTCCTGCTGGCTGTCCTGCAGCTGCTGTCCAGCCTGGTCAACCTCAAACTTGGTCTCCGCCTGCAGATGGTCAAAGGAATCCTGGAGGCTCCTATGTTGCTCCAGGAGCTGCTCCCACTCCTGTCTAGGATAGAGAGAGAGAGAGAAATATAGATGGCACACGGGAGATTTCAATGTGCGAGACTATGGCCCTGTTTACACCTGGTAATAACAGGCCACTTGGATGATCAGATCATAAGCAGAAAGCTCCAAGCACGGGGGTTGAGGGAAAAGAAAAGTTTCACAACTTCCAAAAATAGTATTTCTTTTGATTTAGGTTTTCCTTTGAGTGTTAGTACATTATTGCACTCAGTTTATTATACTTTTTCAAATCTAAACATGATCTTACATACACTTAATTCTCATACACACTCTGCTTTCAAATCATAATTTACCACACCACCTTTCTTAGCGCACAACAGATTGGAGTAGATCCAAAATTTAGCACCCCTTTCTAACGAATTGAGAATAGATTTTGAATGAATTTGTCACCCCATAAATTGAAATCGAATTTATGAAATTCCAATAGATTCACATCCCTGTTCCATTTACATTTAGGGCATTTAGCAGACGCTTTTGTCCAAAGCGACTTACAATCAGTACATTTGTGGGGTTTGACATGCGGAAAGATGGAGGTGGGGATCGAACTGCCAACCCTCCGGTTAGTGGACCTCCCGCTCTACCCACTGAGCTACTGCCGCCCCCAACTCCTACTCAGGACTACACTTCACATCTCACCATAGAATACGTTTCAAGTGACCACTTGTGATTGGATCCCACTTCCCCGCTCCATGTGCAAATAAACATGTCAGTTGTTTGCGTCTGCACACCAAATGCGTTTTTTGTTGTTTGACCAGCGGGAGCCCGCCTCTTCCACAGTCCCCCGTTCATTCTTAGGCGAAACAAATCAGCAGAGATGTTTGAGGCGCTTGTCGTTCATCTCTAGGGGCGTACGTGTTCAGACATCGTGGACACTGGCACGCAATGTAATTTGATGATTCCCATTTTCTTTAACGTGACGCCGTTGGCATGTGAACAAGTACGTCTCCTTCCACAGAGGACGTCGGGCGACTAAGTGTCAATGTGGCCCAGGGACACATTTGAGCACACACTGGCTAAAGGATGTGGCCATATGCGGACCAGACCAGCTCTGTGTGCGCCACCTGAACTCAATGCATCCTGGGTGCATTCACACCTGTACCATGTCCACCTTAGATGAACTGATTTACGCTCCTAAACCATCACACACTATAAATTGTGTTTTGACATGAGAACCCAAGTGAATACGCGCCATTATTGGGCTTGATATTCGGTGTAACGGTGCCACCGATGTAATAGTCTTACTGGACTTTGTTGAGCTGGAGCTCGGTGCTGATCAGCTTGCTGGAGAGCTGGCTCGTCTCCTTCTGATGGCCTCCCTGGCTGTCCCTCAGCTCACTCTTCACAGCCGCCAGCTCCTTATCGGACGACTGCAGCAAGAGGCGCAGGTCTTGGATCTCACCCAGCAGAACTGACTCGGCGACAGAGGCAGACAGAGAGTCAGCAACGTGTAATGGTGTACAACGGTGAACATCTGTGAACTACTACAACTTCAGAATCACGGCAGCACGAGAGGGGCGGGGGGGGGGCGGTCCTCTTACCTTCGCCAGCATGCCGCTCTGACTCCAGGTTCTGCTGCAGGTTGTTGATGCTCTCCTGGAGGGTCTGCTGCTCCACGCTCCTGCTGGCTCGCTCAGCAGAGAGAAGCTAAAAAGACAAGTGGAAAAAAACCCACAACAATACCACATGAGGTTGGATGAAGTGTATAACTGTGATTGTATGGATTTTCCCATCTGTGCCCCCATGCAATCAACTTCAGATGCGAGTTTTTGTTGAACGATGTAAATATGGTTGACAGTCCCCACCGTGTCCTTCCGCTCCAACTCTTGTCCCATCAAGGACATCTGCTCTTCAAGCTTTGTGTTCTGCTGCAGCAGCTTACTGCACTTCATCTCCTCCTCCACCATCTGAGTCTGAACACGATCAGCTTGTTCCTGCAGGCAGGGGGGGGGGGGGGGGGCAGAGTCATCAGTACCGCAAATATCAACAAACATGGTAACGCGTGGTACTACTGGACATGAGGGAGAACCATCTGGTTATTCCACTTTACCTGCACTTTCTGCAGTTCCTCGGTCAGGGCCTCGCAGGCCATCTCGGTCATCAGCTCCGGGGGAGGCTGCTCGTTGCATATGTCATCCATGGATCCGTCCTCTCCGTTCAGGTAGTCCGGGGTGGACAGGTGGATGGTCCGGGGCCGCAGGTGATAGGCCTTGGTGGGGGTGGTGAGGATCTGCAGAGAGTGCGGTTGTTGCCATCACTACGAGGGTATTGCCGAAGAGGTCGTCACAGGTCTGAAATGACGAACCCGAACCCCGATAGACCCAGGACATTTGCCCGGGGTCTATTAGGAGCAGCAGGTCCGAGGGGTCCAAGGAGAGAAATCTTCACTGTGCACTTTTGCGTAATTGTATCCTAACGGTCAGACTGACGCAAGATGATCGAGATGTACAGCACTTTACATGACTGATCACAAGTTTCTCTGGTGATCAGTGCTGATAACATTTCTTGGATCTACACCGGTAATACACATCATGATGAATGACCATTACAAAAAACAAAAAAAAGGTCCTGGACCTTAGGATGTGGGTAGACCTGAGAAGACCTCTACATTATAGTGATGACAAACCAGTAAACAGATTAACTAGGGGATTGAACAGGCCGACACGCATGTTCTAAATATTACACATTAGTTACACTAAAAGATTTGGGATTGATTACAGAGCACACTTTCTAGGCCCTCTGACAATGAGAGCAGATTGAATGGATAAGAGAACGGTGCCTCCTGCTTTGAGACCAGTGTGCAGCCAAATGTGTGGCTATGGGGGGGGGGAACTGATTCCAGGTCTAGGGCCATGTAACCTAACCTCCCATGCATGCCATGGGTCTGGAAGAGCACTGGAGCACCCAGAGGAAATCCACTTTCCTTGAGACTGGTTAATGAAAAACATTCTTATAAAAAATATAATGAATTCCACCATATGGAAAGCCTTTTTGGACAATGGGACATATTTGAATACAATAGGCAGGACAAATCGAGGTTTAAATGCTTGGAGGGGTACCTTGATGGTTTCAAAATGGATTCTGTTGAGCTCCGAGACTTCCTGTTTCTTGCAAGTGTTTGTGGCTTCCAGAATGTTTTCCAAATGCCTGTTGGACTTGTCGAGGTACCTTTTCTCAGACTCCAACTCCACAATCTGCTTCCTAGAAACCACCGGGTCATCCAAAAGCCATGTTAAAAGTGCTGCAGGCACCACTCCATACATGGCTTCAACGGCACAAACCCACTCTACAAATGTGACGAGGACATCCCCATTATCCCCATCCTCTGAAAATTCTGCCTTGGGATGCACTGCCTCCACGAAGGCCCAGGGCCGTCACTCACTTGGTGACCTCCTTGAACTCCTCGAAGGCCTGCAGGGTGGCGGTGAGTTCTGTCTGCTTTTGGAGCAGCTGGGCCTTCAGCCGCTCCGTGGAGACGACTGGGGCACTTTCCAAATAGGCGGGCTCAGCTGCGGCAAAGAAAGACCACATACTTGGCTTATTGATTCTTATCTTTTGTTCTACGTTGTTGTTTTTCTTAGGTGGATGGGGGGTACCTTCTGTGGGCTTGGGGGCTTGCAGGGCCAGCCGGAAAGCTTCCTCCAACTCAACAGCAGCGTGGCCTGCAGCCTCCTCGGCCTTTTGGGCGGACTCCAGGGTGCGGAGGTGGCGGTTCTCCTCTCTCAGACTGCGGTTCTCGGCCGCATAACGGATCAGCTTTGGGTGATTCTCGATCTGAAGGAGACGGGTGTAAAGGGACATGGTTATCTGGGGCGTACCATTAGCCCCAGGGCCGCCGTGCAGCCACGCCGTTTCCTGCGGCATCTCGCTCGCACCTGATCTTTAAGGATGACGATCTCTGCCTTAAGCCGGTCGGTCAACTCCTCGCTCTCCCGGTCGGACAGCGAGAACTGGCCCGCCTTCAGCGTCTTCTCCAAGCAAGAGATGTGGTCCTCTCGGAACTTGACGATCATGCGGCTGGAGAGGATGAACTTCTCCTTCTGGGCCCAGGCCTCCTCCAGCTGGGCCACCTTCAGGAGCAGCAACTGGGAGTGCAGCAAAAACCATATGGATTAGCATCCCTGTCCCCTGAAGACGTGCTCATACGTGTACTGACTTCACACTAAAAGATTTGCAACACCGTTTTCTCCTCTTCGCGCTTCTTCCACAGACCCACGGCTTGAAGAAACTTTTCCTTGTAGGCAACCTCAAGGTGGTCATTTGGCAGACCTGAAGGAAGAACAAACGTATTTTCTTAATCCAATGCCTACGCAGCACCTATCCTCCGATGTAGTACGTGATTTCAAGAGCCTACAATCAAAATGTACAGTGGGAATTCATAATTGAATGAATACATAAGCAATAAATGACCATGGTCTTGACTACTGAAGCTATGACATCATGAAACAGAAATATGAGAAATATTATGAAATGCAGACTTTGAAGCTTGAAAAGACCTTTACTGATGGACAGTTGGGGATCCCTGGGAGCCACGTCCTTGCTGGTGACATACATGGAGAGCTGCTCCTTCAGCTTCTTCACCTCCGCCTGCAGCTGCCTCAAGTTGCCATGCGTGTCCTCGTTAATCATGGCCTGTAAGACAAGTACATTGGAGACATTACAATTACACCCCATTAACAGTTTTCAAGCACTAAATCCTTTCGATATATGCCATGTGTCACAGTCTGACAGTATATGAGTGATATTAGTGATATATGATATTCAAAATTCATACAAAAGATTCTTCACAAGCACAAATACATCAAGATGCTGCCTATCATGAAACAGCACAATGTTGATCAGAGGTGCTTGACTATTTTTCTAGCAAGCAAAAGCAACAATAATCTGAAGGCTTGATTGATGCGAGCACCTTATTCTTGATTAACTTTGCTCTCTGGGCAAAATGCAAGGTAGACAGCGTTTCTCCAAAACACTTTGAGCCTGGATGCACGTTGGCTATGATGCATGTCTTGGCATTGCCTCCAAGAGAGTCCTGAAACAGAAGATAACATGCAATCATGGCCATGGGTGAACAATAGTACAGTTGTGTGCCATAATATAGACATTGCCTATGGTTCAATGTATTTCTGGAAAATCCAACATAGAGAGAAACCTAGTTTGTAAATACCCACCAATCTGTAATGACAGCAATGTGACGATGGCAGTTAACAACATTTGTTTTAAGGGAAAATGGCAGCTTGAAAACTAAAAAGATCAACAAAATTCCACCATATGTAAAAACATTGGGAAGATTTTTTTTTTTTTATGTTTCACCCTCAAAGGGCCAAATTTGCCTTTGAACAATGACAAAACCTTCACTCGATATTCTCAAATAAACTCCAAGAGGCAAAGAAAACATGGCCTCAGACTGCTCACCCTCAGCAAGAACGTGAGCTTGGAATCCCTGTAGCAGATGTGTCTGTTTTTGCCATTGGCCACGTCCACCAGCGCCATGATGACTTGGCCCAGACACATGAGGGAGCGGTTGATGCTGCTGGCCTCCTGGAGGAAGACAAAGGAGCACGAAGGCGAACCGTTGGTACCGCCGTCCTGACATCCGGGTACGACGACCACACGGTAACGGTGACGCGCGTCACCTTGAGTCTAGAGCCTTCCGTGTGCGTGTCCTTCTGCCTCTCGGAGCCGGCCAGGTCGATCAGGTTGAGCTGCGACGTGCGGATGTTCACCACTTCGTTGGCGGTATCCTTGGATTCCAGTGCCATGGTGAAGACGGCGTGCGACCTGGAGGACTCGCGGTTCATGGACGTGGAGGCCACGCGCCGGTTACGCCAGCCCATGGACAGCACCTGGGAGGAGGCAGCAGAGGACCAGCGACTCGAGGGGTGGGTGGGTGGATGGGGGCACATCTCTTGCCACTTTCTGTAAACCCTGATGTGCAGTTCAGGACTCCTACCTGATAAGCCTCTGCGGCCGAGGTGACAAACTTCTCCACGGCTCCCTCGACAAACACACCCTTTTTAATGTTGTCCCTAAGGAACAGGCTGGCCGAGGCACTGTCCAGCAGGTCGTAGATCTGCTCGTTGTAGATCTCGATGAAGGAACACTTGCAGAGGAAGCTCTTGGACTTCCCAGACTAGAATGAGAAAAAAACAACAAAAAACAAAATAAATAAAAGTTGTGGAAAAAAAGGCCTTTGGCACATGACTGTGGAATGTTGTTGGCAAAGTTATCATAGATTTTTAGAGTTTGCGGTACTTAAACTTATTTTGGAACATAATATTTACCTTTTCAATCTCTCTGTTGATGAGAAAAAATAGATACTCAAAACTTCGGGGAATAACACCTCGCAGTTCATCAGTGAAGTTATCAAAGTCAGACGGCCCTTGATAGACATAAAAACAAATACTGTAAGAAATAATGATGCGAATGACATTATATCTTTGCCATGAAAAGCTAAAGATAGATAGAAGTTCTCACCAAGCATGGTGAAGGTCTTTCCTGAACCCGTTTGTCCACTGTAGAAAAAGGTTGCATAATGAACTAGTATGATGGAGAGTGTGACGAGAACATTTTTGAGAACATAAGAAACATAATTTAATAAACATATTAAACAATGAAAATATCACCTACTAAGCAAATAGCGTGCCATTGTATCCATTCATGCAAGATTCCACAATATTCTTGGCCACACTGGCAAATACAGCGTCCTATTGGCCAGTGAAAAAGGTAGTTAATCTTCAAATGCAATCTGTGTATGTGCATAACATACACACATGAAAAGTCCATAAAATGCAGGTGTCCTAAATGCACTAACCTGAGATGTGTCCATGTCAGCGACATGATCAAAAGTAAAGGTCCTTGGTTCTGGCTTTGAGTGCAAGCGAATGGTGTTGGGTGAAGTAACAGTTAAACACAGATTCTGATCTCGATCTGTGGTTAACCCAGTGTCATGGGTCAGAGGTCGCACTCGCACAAACACTTTGATGGAGTCATGGTCACCACTGTGAGATGAACGAGACACAGACATTACTTCAGTGATGAGGACTTGACTTAGGTTTTATTAAGGGTAACAACAATAGTTTAGTTCCCAGAGTTATAAACATTAGATATAGCAGCTACATGGAACCAAGACAGCTAAAGGAATGTACGTGAAGATAAATGTGTAAATATAATGTACAATAACGTTACCTTGCAGCAACTTGCGTTGCATCGCTCGATCCTGGAAGAAGTTAAAGAAAATGTAATTGGAGTTGGGTTGAATAGGCAAATGAATCCCTGCATCAGTGCGTTTAAGTTAAGTGCACTGAAAGGATCTACAGGTAGGAGTAAAATGTGCGGCCAGCGAAAAGAAAAACAAGAAATACCAAAAGATAGAAACGTAGTCAACTTACAAATACGTTGAAGAACGAATAATAAACACTAGCCAAAAAAAAAAAAAAACAATAAAAAACAAAAAAAACAAAGAACAATTGTTGCTATTCGTGATATAGGTCTTGCTATTGTAATGAAAACGCACCTTTCCCACTCATATTGATGTTGACAGCGAGCTCCGGTCTGGTTTTTATCGTGTTTACAACATGTCGGCTACGACAGTAGCATCCTTACGGAGGGTTTCCGACCTGGCTTTGTAAATTGGCGGGCAGCGCAGACCGTGAGGACGTACTTCTTCACTCAGTATTCAGGGTAACGTGTTACCTGTTAGTACTGCTACTGACCCCTGCCGGGAGTGATCTGTAGGTCCATGAGGTACACAGATCCCGGACGGTGCCATTGACATTACAATTGAAAGTGCATGCAAAAAATAGATAATTGAATTGGAACATTGCTGAATAATTAATTAAATTGGAGTATTTTATGACAAAATAGGATTTATCATGATGAGGTACAATAATTGATTGTTATTACTCGATGCTGCCACCCATCCTTCGACTCAGAAACTGCAACACTTGGTTTCGTCACATCCGTCCTGTAAGGCTATTGGATGTTTGGCCTGGTTTGGCTACGTAGCGTTTCCGGTTAGAGGTTCCCATTGATTTTATTGGTTCATTTCACGACTTTAAAATCCCCAACCGTTGGTCGAGTGGGCTTTTCAAATGCGTTCATATAGACTGTTGTTGGTGCGGCTTGCTGGGAAGCGAAAATCATACTGTAGCCAACTACTGCTGTTTATTTGAGGTAGGTTGTAAAATGGAAAACAATGCAGCTACACAACTGTTCCGTTATTCGCACTGTTGCGTACAGAAAGTTAACTTGATAAACGGTTGTTTTGTGACTTGTTGGTGCTCTGCTAACGTTGTTATCGTGTGGCTTCAGCTGGCAGATTGACAGAGTTGACTTCGACCGATGTTTGCTTCTGAAAGTACCAAAACATTTATATTTCGTACCAATATTATAAAAAGTTAAAATGATGGTTGAGTCTGGCTGTCTTTCAGACCTTCAATTTTGAGATATTTTCTTCTTCTGACGCTGCGGTTGTCGAAAGGCCTAATTGTATGACGACGTCATTAAAAACTTATGGGAATATGGAGACATCACTTATTCACAATCAGTCAAATCTGGTGTTGGATATATATATAATATTATGCAATTCAATAGGTAGTGGTACCAAATCGATATAAGTGATGAATTTACTTACCGTTGATTTGCTATTAACTTTATGACGCAGTGCTGGTGACTTGCATACATGATGTCCACGTGATCACTTTTACTTCTTTTTTTTTTTAGGTAGGCCCAGTTGTTGACACCCATATTGTCCCTACGGTAAATTGGATTTATATATTATTTTACATTTGTTTCTTTTCCCTAAGGATGAGTTCCGTTCCTGTGAATGATGAGAATGAAGGGGTCTACCCTGGAGGAAAGCGAATTGACGACATTTTTGCCATTGAACAGCCAACAGGAAGGCAATCAATTCTGCGTCAAACTGAGAATCTACCCAAGAAGACTGTGCCAAAGGATGGAAAGGTATATATTTTTCTTGTATTAAGGTCTCACAATTGTTAATGGAATGATACAGGCTGAAACTGGTTGACATTGTTATAAAAGATCTGATTGATTTCCATTGATTTCCTGTTCATTCCTCACCATTATTAGGAACATTGCAAAAATATAATATACAGTGATTCAGAGACAGAACCCCTCAGTTGTCATATTCATATAGCTGATGCTACACAATTTGAAAAAATTTAAGAGAATTGGGCATAGAAACTTGAACTGTAATGGTGGGTGTTCAGAAAGGGATTGTTATTATTACTAAATACCAAAAATGTGTTCATTCTTTTGGGGCATCCCTATGAAAACAATGGTCTTTTTGGGTTACCGTTCAATGTCATTTTGTTTGAAAACGGACATATTTTCTATTGGAATAATTTACCTACAGCTTACTAACCTTTTCATTCTACCCGGTGTATTACTTCTAGGTGTGCTTCCAGACTCCGAGAAGAGACCCAGTCACAAAAAGAATTCTGTCTCCGTCCAAGTCTGTGAAGATGGAGAGCCTGGAGGAGATCATGCGGGGGATGGATTCCTTACGGCTGGATTCCAAGTAGGTCCTGAAGATAGATACATTTATTTTGCTAAAATTCTTTGTTTGGATACTGACCCCTTGTTGTGTCTCATCAGTGGGTCACCGCTAGGGGGCGTCCAGGCAGTTGCAGGACAGGAGAAGGGTAAATTATCTTCGCATCAACATGTCCTTCTGGCTTTTATTTAAAAAAAAAAAATTAGCAGTAAAGTTATCAAAATATTTTTCCCCTCTTTCATGCCCTGACAGATGTGTCGTCCCGTCCCGACGAAGAGATGCCCATCAGAAGCAAAGGAGGCTATCAGTTGAATTTTGACAACCTGGATGACATGAATCCATTCCAGGGCTCTAACAAGATGGTCTTGTCCCCGGCCCAGCCGGCTGCCCAGACCCTTCCCGTGTCCCCCGTCGGGCCTGGGGCTGAGGACTCGGCGAGCGAGGCCAGGGCAACGGAAACGGCCCTGGACGAGACGCTGCCCTTCAACCCCTCGGTGGAAAACTCCCTGGCCGACGTCTCCGCCGACGTATGTTCCACGGAGAGCAGCGTTGTCACGGTGATGAAGAACTCCTCTCTTGAGGACCAGGAGTCCTCCGCCGCCGCCACTGATGATGAGCCGCAGCCTGCCACGGTGTCCCTGAACGCCACTCAGGAGGAGGCTCCGGCCGCCGCGGCCCCCGCCTCTCTGGAGGACGCTCCGCTTCCCGCCAGAGGGGCCTACAGTCTGGATTTCGACAACCTCGACGCCATTGACCCTTTCCAAACCGGAGGCTCTAAAATCCCCAACTCCCCTGCCCCCGGCAAACCGCTGCCAGGCGACCAACCGGAGGCCTCCCCGGTGAAGACCCCCAGCCCAGAGAACCCCCTAGATGCGCCCACGGCGGCGAAACAGGCACACATCGAACCCGAGGCGGCGAAGCCCGTCGCTATGGTGGCCCCCATTTCCAACCAAGTCACCAACGCCCCCGACTCCGACGTCACGGTACAACCTGCGGACTCCCCGGCCAAGGGAGGGCCGGTCAGACTGGAGTTTAACTTTGACGAGAGTGCTAAGGTGAAATGTAAGCCCCCGCCCAAGAGGTTTGGCAAAAGGCCACCCGCGGTAAAGGCATCGGAGAAAAAGCCAGCGCTGGAAAAACAGCCGGAGCCACCGAAAGAGCAGCCCATGGTGAGCACCGGCATGGAGGTGGAGGTCGAGGCCCCCCTTCCCAAGGTCGCCTACTCGTTTGACGTCGGCACGTTGGATGATCCCAACTTTAATCCTTTTGGCACAAACGAAAAACTGGACAGCCAATGTGGGGTGAAGTCCAGTCCTGCGGGCAAAGTGCCTCCTGCAGTCGAGGAGATGCCCATGCCAGAGCAGATGCCCCAACAGGTGGTGGACCAGGCTCTCTCGTCCTGGTACGGGTTACCTTTTGTATTCCTGTATTGATTCGCACATTTTGAGTAAGTGGAGTCTTTGCTCAAGTGGCAAAAGCTGAAACGATGGTTTGGTTGTGCTTGCCGTTTTTAGCGCCGGAGGTGATGTCACCAACACAGAAGCCAGTACTGCTCATGTAAGGGACAGCTCACTCATATTGATATAACATATGATATGATATTGATATTTTTCATAGTGCATAGGGCTGCTGAACACTAAGCTACATGTTACCATTTTTAGGGTCAAATTCCCCAGGAAGAGGAACCAATGTCCATCCCTGCCTATGACCTGGGGCTTAGCCTTGAAGCTGAGCGACGTACGCCTGAACCTGGAGATCTCAGTCAACAGCACGACTGGAATTCACAGACTGTCCTGGTAGAAGACACTGAGTTTGTACCCGGAGCGACCTGTGAGTCTTCTTTTTATAAGGTTTCCTGTGTCATTAAAATTGTATGACGCAGTATGCAGTGTGATGAGTTTGAGCAGAGCTGGGCTCTCTATTGTTGCTGACATAATGTACTTCATATTGTATTCTTCTCCTCCTAGTCATAGCAAGCGACTTTGATGGGCAGATGGACTACCTGGAGCAGTTTGGCTCCACCAACGTGAGTTTCCATTTTGCACTTTCCTTTTTAAATGGATGTTGCGGCACGACGTCGTTCTGAATCCCTGGCCTTCTGCTTCACAGTTCAAAGAGTCTGCCTTGAGGAAGCAGTCCCTGTACCTCAAGTTTGACCCACTTCTGAAGGAGAGTCCCAAGAAGGCCGGAGCCCCGGCTGATCATGTGAACCCGCCACGGCCCTCCGGCTTGGGCTCTCGGTACGGGTGACCCCCCCCCCTCGTTCTAAGCTGGTGCGCTCATTTAATAACTCTCCTGAGCTTGCTGTGTAAGTACTCCCTGTGCTGTGTTTTTGTTCATTAGGTTGGAATCTGCACAATTGGTACAAAATCCGCCAACGACGAATGACTTCAAACTCATCGACACCACGGCAACAACACCAGTAAGTCATTTAATGGTATTGGAGCCAGTGAACCCAAAACGGGGTTTGTTTGGCTTGAAACGCGGCAATATGTCTAATATGAATGTCAACATGGTAATCTATGCTATTTTGTCGCTGTCATTTTTTGCCGGTCTCCGCCAAACGGGCGACAGTCCCCTTTGTGACCTCAGAGTGCCTTTTAGTATGCTTTAGTGTGTGTGTTTGGACGTATGCAGCTCTGTCTGGCCAGCGGTTCATTTCAATGAGTGCCGTCAAAGTGACGGTCATGCCTCTGGGAGACTTGAAGTATAACGCTGTGGATGTGTGGCACTCTGTCTCAGATGGGGTTCGCTTTCACAGACACTTACAGTATGATGCCACGATGTGTGAAGCGTTTCATATTCAACATTGCTCAATGTAACCCTTATATGGCACAAGGGTACCAACACTTTTCTTTTTTTTTAATCTTGTAGAATTTCATCTGAAATGGTGGATTCACTTGAACTTTATTGTCAGTTAAGTGATTAGATCGATTAAATGTGAATATGATTTTCTTTGTTTAGATTGTCAAACCACTTGTCCAGAGTCATACCATGCTTGAGAGTCTGGTTCCCCCACCAAACGCAGAAGAAGCAATCATTGAACTTCTGATGTACAGTCAGAAAGACATGGATGCAGCTATTGCTCGGGTCAGGGCAGAGGTAGGTCTGGAGACTGTAAAACAATGATTGTCTTTGTTTCGACCAAAATCTTGTCAGATTAATTGGGAACAGATTAAAAGCATGTGCATTGCAAATTGAGTTAAATAGATTTAAGTTTTGTAATGGCTTTTGTTCATAACTGGTAACTATTTTATTGTACTGTTTATTTGTGTACTGCTTACATATCTGTTTTGCTGAGTAACCCCACCCCCTCTCATGTAGGCAAAAGAAAAAGAGGATTTACTGACTTTAAAATATGAGAAGCTATCTGAGGACGGCCAGGAAATGAGGTAATCACTGTTTTATATATATTAGGGTTTTAGTTTTTTTTCTTAAACTGCCGATGTTGCCGCAGTAATTTCATTGTATTTTTATATATTGACTTCCTTTCCTCTACTAGCCATCACTTCGGTTGAGGGCAGTGGATGGCTGGACAGTGATGGCTTCAGTAAAACGTCATGAAAAGTATCAGTGCAGCTTTAAATGTGCAATTGAGCCAAATCATTTTTTTTCCCTCCTCATAGGAAAATCATCTCTGAATTTGAACTAACAATTGCAAATATTTTAGGTGAGTCTCAACACAAGCCTTACATTGAACCCCAGCTTTGAAATATGGATCATGAGAAAGTTACCACAGTAATACCGATCAGTTCAGAAAGCTACAGAATTGGCGCGTGAAGCCCGGTTTACTGATCTTTCCTGGGTCTGTGTTGCTCAGCCGAGCGGGAGAAGGACAGAGCTGTGGCCCAGGCCAAGCTCAAAGAGGCCGTGATGGAGAAGGAGCAGCTGTCCACGGAACTGAACGCCATGGAGACCTCTTTCTCAGAGCTCTTCAAAAGACTGGAGAAGTACAAGGCGGTCTTGGAAGGCTACAAGAAGGTCAGCATTCTCAAGGCACGGCCAGTCAGTCTTCCCTCAAAGGGGCAGGGCCTTGGTAACGCGGGGGTGTTGTGTGTTGTTGTACATCCAGAATGAAGAGACTCTGAAAGGATGTGCTCAGGAGTATCTGGCAAGGATCAAAAAGGAGGAGCTGCGCTACCAGACCTTGAAGGCCCATGCAGAGGAGAAGATTACCAAGTAAGAGCCGGTGGTTCAGTGTGATACGCAGCCTTTCCCCTCCATGCATGCAGTCGGGCCCCTGCTGGATTGCCAACGCCAGTGCGCTGCAGCCAAGCACTTTGAATGGCTTTAGGATAAATGTAGGAGGCTGAAAGAGGAAACGCACCACGCGTAACTTGACAATAAGACGTAGCCTGCCTATTTGATTGAAAGCAACCGTAGTGTGAGTCCCAGACGTCGGGACGACTACATGCTGCAGACTGAAAACGCTGCACTAATATTGATGCCAAACAATCGGCACTGTGCAATTCAGCACCGTGCGCACACCTTGGCACTGCCGCTGGAAAAAAAAACGTAGGGGAAACCCTGACACAATTTCAGTTGTGTCTGGTACCCGTGTTGTGGTACTACTAGAAAATGTGTGTGCCGTTTTGTGATTTTAAGTGTTTGTTGTCATCAGGGCCAATGAAGAAATAGGGGAGTTTCGGTCGCGGCTCAAGGCTGAGGTGTCGGGACTTCAGGCCCAGCTGCGGAGGGAGCAGCTCAAGTCCCAGTCACTGGAGAAGAACTACGATCAGAAGGTAAGGAGCGGCCCGGGACATCGGGGGTCCCTGTTGGAAACACTGCTGTGTGCTGACGTGTGTTTTGCTCTGTCTTCCAGGTGAAGGAGGCCGAAGAACTGACTAACCTGTGTGATGAACTTATTGCTAAAGTCCAAACGGGATGAGTGTGTTGTCCTTTGTGTTTGTCATTGTCTTTTTTCATGTTTTATTGATGTTATTTTGATTTTTATTAAAAAGTTCATGTTGGCTTGAACAACTGATGTGCTCTGTTTAAATGATGGTTCGGAGTAAAATTCACCCTGAGGTAATTTCCACCAATAATCCAGCCAAATACCCCCTCAGATGCATTTTTAGCGACGGTCAATATTTATCAAGTTTAGGGGTATCATCCGAATGGCTTAGTATTGGAGTGTCCGGTACAATGTGTATATCTCGTAAATTACCCCACTAATAATGCATGGATTGTTACCCAACTTCTGTAGTAGTACATACGTATATGGTCTGTACTCACAAAACGAGGCATTTTAAAGTCTGTAAGTACACCAGGAGTTTATTTAAAAGAGCACTTTTCTGATAGCTTCAATTCGCTGTTGCTAAGGCTACCGCTGCGCCGTCTTTCCGGATAAGTTCGTAAAAGTCCTCTTCAAAACTCACAAGTGTAAGGAAAAAGTTAGTGAATTCAACACTCCATCTAATTTCAAGTATTCAATTATTCCAGTTGTCAATACATTTCGATGGAGTGTTGAATTCACTAACTTTTTCCTTACACTTTTGAGTTTTGAAGAGGACTTTTACGAATTTATCCGGAAAGACGGAAGAGACGTCGACGCAGCGGTAGCAACAGCGAGTTGAAGCTATCAGAAAAGTGCTCTTTTAAATAAACTCCTGGTGTACTTACAAACTTTAAAATGCCTCGTTTTGTGAGTACAGACCATATATGTACTACTACAGAAGTTGGGTAACAATCCATGCATTATTAGTGGGGTAATTTACGAGATATACACATTGTACCGGACACTCCAATACTAAGCTATTCGGCTGATACCCCTAAACTTCATAAATATTGACCGTCGCTAAAAATGCATCTGAGGGGGTATTTGGCTGGATTATTGGTGGAAATGACCTCAGGGTGAATTTTACTCCGAACTATCACTTTAATATAGTTTTCTCTCGATTAAAGATTTTGCACTTCTGAGAATCATTTCTTCTCAACTTCTTAATCCTCAGTATCTCTACAGTGTCAGGTTGTATATGTTTGTACGTCAGTCTCACTATTACTGCATTCTTAATAAAGCTGTTTGAGAAGAATACGTTTTTGTTGTTTATTCATGTTTCAGCCAGCATAACCTCAAGGGGGCAGTGTTGCCTTACTGTGAAACGTCTACGTGCGTGGTTGGCAATACTGAATGCATAATTGTCCTCAGGATAATGCATAAAAGGTGAGGTCTTCTCACAGATGGGTGAAACAAAGCCTATACAATGTGTACATATGTTGGCTCATGTTCAGCCTTTCTTTGTACTCCTTTCAAGTCCAGAGGGGGGAAAAACTCGGCTATTCAGTCTACAGTCTTCCATCTGCAGCCAAAGCTCATCCCAAGCCCGCAATGCTTACTACTACAAAACAAGAGCAGGCTAATACAATGCAGCCCTTCTTTGCCGGGCAATCGCAGAGCCTCGTCACATCGCTCCCTGAGCAGGACAATGCACTTCCTAAATGGTGAAAGGGAATCCTACCTAGATGGGAGGTTGAATGAGCTGGTGGCGTGGACCAGGGGCCGAGGCCGGAGAGGACCGATTCACTTTCTTAAATAGGAGGGGAGGGGAAGATGCGAGCGGTTTGGTGTCACCTTGCAGGGTCCATCCTTCATGTGACGAGCACTGTGAGGGTCCTCTGTTTGAACAGTATCTATTCACCTGCACTATCTCTCCAACTGATGTCTGGCTGCTGGCTGCCCCCTGTGTCACCCTCTTCAGACAAGTCCAGCTCGTCTCTTCTTGCCCTGCATGAATGGAGGCTGACCTGCCGGTGTCAGAGCTTCCCAATACTGTTTATCTATTGGGGGGTTGAGGCCGACTACAGCCACCCTGTTCACATATGCACAATCCACACCTGGACTACTACGAGGAAAAACCCTTTGAGCAAAAAGGAATTCTGACCGTAATGTGAACAGGTGAGCAGAGTGGGATCACATCAAGCTTTCAGTAGTCAGTCCCAAAGTAGGAAGAATGAATTTCAAGTCATTTAATCAAACAACTAAATCATCAAAATAGATGATTTAGATTTTATACCTAAGTAAATGTATAATACAAGATTGTCAAATACAACAAATTACAATACCTACAGTAAACATTTGCATATACATGTGATTACACTATCTTGACAAAATACTCAAATATATACTATACAGGACTACAGTATACTTTAATAAACTTAAAATGATGTGTAAAATGCATAACTCTGAAAAATAAACTATTGATACATTTTCTTATTAAAATAAATTAAATATGACTCAATTTGGATATAAACAACTACAGCTTCATAAATTGGTTCGGTAGGGTTGCAGTCCAAAACACTTTCTACACTAGCTGGTAATTGGTGGGGAAAACATTTTTTTTTTTTGCTCAACCTACTAATGAAGGTTAACGAGAATGTACATGACAACGGCGTCTAATCACACAACATGGAAACAACACATTTTTCTCTCTATCCCTTGCAGTCCTAGGGTTCACATACGTCTAGAAAGGGCTAGCTTCTGTCTACAATTCTGTTTTGTGAGAGGATAGTGGTAAGCTTTTAGCATACGGGCATTACAAACACGATGTAACACTAACAAAAGGACTACCTGAGTAGGAGCATTAAATCAGCCCTTTTGTTAAAAAAAAAAATCAGTACCACTTGAATTACCTTGACCATGTAGCATATACAGAGTTGTAGAAGTGAACGGCTTAAAGTCACCCTTTTTGTTCCGACCTTCACTTGAGCAGAATGTGGAAAACCCCCCCGAGACGCGCCGCCAGGACTCCCTGCGACGCCTTGGTTCTCGAAATGCACACACAACACACGGACAGACTCCTGTGGTGCACCGCAGGGAACCCAGCGCCTTCCTCTTTAGTGGTGTGACGATCGCGACAGGTAGGAGAAACGAAGAGCAGCGAACGTGACCCGGCGGGAGTCGGGACCGCCGTGGCCTCACTGACCGCCAGCAGGTCCGATCAGGAGAGACACGCCTCGACGAGATGCACGCACTGCCAACCCATGTCCAGCTGCTGCAAGAGTTTGGCACAGATTTGGTAAAAGTTTCTATAAAAACAAAAAAACAAAACAAAAAAGGAGCTTTGGATGTGAGAACTGGAGATCCCCTCTCGTGGGGGCTGGTACGGCCGAGTCCACCGCGGCTTCCTGTGGGGGCGTTTGGCAACGAGGGTTAACACTGATAATGGATGTGTTGATGCTGGTGCACCTTCCCGTCCACGTGGGAGTGTGTGTGCGTGTGTATGTCCGTGTAGATCTTGGGGTAGATCTTGGTGGCGAGCCCCGAGCTGCCCTGACCCAGCAGGAGCTGCTGCTGCTGCTGCTGCTGCTGCTGGGCCAGGTACTCCTCGTAGTTCATGGAGCCCATGGAGCACTCCTTCTCCGGGCTGGAGGAGCTGGAGGAGGGCGCGGCGCAGCCCCTCTCCCGGTCCCGGTCCCGGTAGGCCGGGCGGGCGTGGGGGCCGTGCAGCCCCTGGGCGCTGGAGGCCGGGGAGCCGGGCGGCGGGCAGTGCTTCTTGTTCTGGCAGAACCAGAGGAGCACCACGCCCAGGATGAACACCATGCCGGCGGGGATGCCGATGATCACGGGCCAGGGCAGCGAGTTGGACGACGGTGCGTAGATGGGCGGGATGGGAGGCTTGGTGTCTGGGAGAGAAGGGAGAGAGAGAAGGTCAGTGGAGGGAAGACGTGAGAATGCGTGAAGGCATCTGTTGTAGCTGACGCTGCAATGCCAAAAAAATGTTTAAAAAAAAAAAAAAACTTAAATGCTGAATAGAACAAAAAGGTTTTATACGCACACACATATTCACATGCTTTGTTCGCCTTGTACCGCCGATGACAAAAGCACCGCAGAGAAAAAGCAGACAACTCAAATCGTTCAAAAACAGCTGTATAGGGAGCACTGTGGAGCAGCCACAGATGTGTCAAGAAGACAAATGAAAGTGTGTCACTGCGGCCGAAGCAGCCCACTACCCTACAGCTCCCCGCGCCAGCCTGCATCCCCCCCCCTCCCCTCCCCCTGCTACGCCCCGCTCCTCACCGGGCAGCACGGTCAGGAAGGCGCTGCGGAAGTTGTAGCCCATGGTGTTGGCGCCCAGGCAGATGTACATGCCGGCGTCCTCCTCCTTGGCGCGCGTGATCAGCAGCTTGTTGAGGTAGGAGCCGTCGGGTCGCGACCACACCTCCCCGGTGGGCAGCACCACGAAGTGGTCGTCGCCCATCTCGATGGTGGAGTTGTAGCGGCTCTCCTCGTTGCTCTCCACCCGCTTCAGCCACTGGATGACGGGCTTGACGTCGCTGCGCACCTTGCACTGGAAGGAGGTGGTGCCGCCGTAGTCCACCGTGGTGTTGACCGGATGCGTGCCCGTCAGGATGGGCTTAGAGTTGGTCCTCTCTGTGGGAAGGAGAAGAAGAAGCGCCACGATGATGATGATGATGATGATGGTGATGATGATGATGACCCATCACACATAGAGGTCGGTATGTTGCCATGGCTGGCCTCCTGTGCGGAGGGAGAGGCCGGAGCTGTCGGTACCATTACTCGCCCCGGGCTTACGGCTCGTAATTGACAGAGAGGCAGAAACACCACATGTAACACAAGGAGTATGTGTGATTAGTTTCCGTCTCTCTCTGCTCCTGGTTGTACTGAACACATTTCTCATGAGGAAGGAGGGGGGGTTCTGGGAGTTTGGCAGACAGCTGGTCTTTAATCATCTCCAGATTGGGTGGAGGGTCCCTGGGTTGAAAAGCCTCTCTCTCTCTCTCTCTCTCTGTTTCGCGATCTCCGCCCCTCTCCCCACAAACCCCCCCCCCCACCACCAGAACACAAGGCCTCACTCTCAGACCTGCCCGCTCAATATGCTTCTAATATACATGATTACACAAGCACATGCATCCATACGAGTAAACCCTGATCAAACTCAGAGGTCGGAAGAAGACGCACATCAAGAGAGGCTATCACCAAAGGGCTACGGCTCCTCTTTGATCCAGTGGAGCGCCGGCTTTGCGTTGATTAGGGCCGCGTTCGTGTCACGCGGCGACGTCGTCGTTTTGTTCTACCATTCAAATGCCTGAGATGTACTTCCAGCATGGTCCACACGGAGCCCACGCTGTCCAAGAAAATCCAACCTCGGCTATTAGTGAAGCAGCATTTACAGGTGAGCACATCTGGCCTGTGTGTGTGTGTGTGTAAGTGCGTGCGTGCCTGTGTGTGTGTGTGCGTGCGCGCACGTGTGTGTGTGTGCGAGTACATAATGCCAGTTCTCACGCACCACAACCGCTAAGCAGCGGGGATTCGAAGGCGGCGTCCGCAGGATCGACAGAAAGACGAACGCACCCGAGACTCACTAAAGCCAAAGTGATTGCAGCCAATTCAGGTCGGCGGTTCCCGCATTCTGCACGGCGCCGTAAGCCGGGTCCAACCAACCCGGAGTGGGCGGGGCCCACCTGGAGCCACAGGTGGGAGGAGTGTCTGTGTGTGTGTGTGTGTGTGTGTGTGTGTGTGTGTGTGTGTGTGTGTGTGTGTGTGTGTCTGTGTGTGTGTGTGTGTGTGTGTGTGTGTGTGTGTGTGTCTGTGTGTGTGTGTGTGTGTGTGTGTGTGTGTGTGTGTGGAGGGGGGGGGGGGGGGGGTACTTACGTATGACCTCCACCTTGTACGTGGCGTTGATCTCCCCGGCGCGGTTGGACACCCTGCAGGTGTACCTGCCGCTCTGCTCGGGCGTCAGGCCCTTCAGGCTCAGGGTCCACTTCTTCTGCCGGCCCTCGCCCACCTCGCGCTCCGTCAGCGGCCGCTCGTCCTTCAGCCACACGATGTCGGGCCGCGGGTTCCCGCTGGCCGTGCACTTCAGCCGCACCGAGCTGCCCACCGGGCGGGCGATCACCCGCTTCCTCATCTTGGCGGGCTGGGTGAAGCGGGGCCGGGCTTTGGGGGGGAGGGAGGGGGAGACAACGAGGGAGGACAGGAGGTTTTTTTTTTTTTTTTTTTTTTTAAATGCGTATAGTCTTGCTATTGTATAGTGTTTGTCTGTGGGGTTTGGGGGTTTTATAGTTTTTTATTCCAACGAGGCGCTATGGGGAGGTTTAGTGCTTCCATAAATAAGAACCGCATCAAACACCGAGTCCTTCGCCTCCTCTTACAAAGAGCCACTCTCTCCGTACTCCTCCGGTGGAAAACACATTGGCATTGAGGACGAAGGACTCGGTACACAAAAACAGCTGTTTGGCAAGCCGCTAATGGATCGATCATTAAGGCTTTTCCGGCCCGCGCGGCGTTAATTAGATCTGGATCGGATCTGGAAGGGAATCTGACACGAGAATATTTGGACGCACTACGTTGAAATTGGCACTGTTTGTCTCCAAAAAGGTCTCATTTGCTCATGTCGGTTATATTCACTCATCCATTGAAGGTAAATAACAACGGACTCCGGGGCCCTTTAAACGATCCCGCTAATGCACGGGCCTTGATGGCAGATGTTCTTACCTAGTTTCCCCAACACGCTATCGGGCCCAAAGTCCGAATCTGGTCCACCAGCTCCCCCGGGTCTGGCCTTATCAGAACCAGAGTCATCTGTTGGCACGGAGGAAAGGCAGGTGGTAATGAAAGGGCTAAACAACACGTGAAAATGCTATTAATCCCCGCCAGAGCACAAAACACGCAACAAAGAGCTCTGCTCGAGAAGGGAGAGAGAGATTAAACTGTGAAGAGTGAGGAATGCTGTTGTAGTAATAAAAAACTCTAATTGCAGTGCATAATCACAGCGGATCCCGTTCCTGATGACAGACATCATGAGGTAATCTCAAGTTGATTTCATAGCAGTAAACTCTCCGTGGCCATTTGGGCTAATACTGTCTAGCCAAACTGTCAGTGGTTACGTTTACAGCTTGGTAAAACCCTTCTCAAGACACCACCAACCTATTAGCAGCCATAGTCTAAAGGGAATGCCTGCAGGGCCCATTTTGTGGACATTGGTTTCAATGTAGGGCTTGAATTGTCGACTGGCAAACGGGTAAATGGGTGAGCAGGCAATCACTCATTCATGGCAGTTATGTGAAAGGAGTCTGCGTTTCGAAGCTCTTGATGACTATCCTCTCTCTTTATTCCTTTTGGTCAAATTAGCTTGATATGATCTTTAACTTAAAAAGTAATGCTAAACACATTGAAAAACACATCCATGAAGTAGTTTTGGCTCCATTCAAATCATTTCAGCATTTCAAGACGGTATCCCCTAAGCGGGCTGTGCTAAGCTTTAAGGTCATCCCCTGTAGCGTTTGGGAGTAATGTGATCAGTTTTCATAAGCCCGGTTCCAGAAGACAGCTGTGGGGTTTATGTCATTGGCTGACATAATGCAATAGAGCAAAGACAGGGCTTAAAATACAATATGAAGAGAGAAGCTAACGGACACATATTCACTGAGTTAGAGCAATGATGAAATGAGGAGCTCAGTGGTGAGGGAGAGAGAGAGAGAGAGAGAGAGAGAGAGAGAGAGAGAGAGAGAGAGAGAGATACAATTATCCAGGTCATTATAGAGGATTAGGGGCTAGGTGTTAGGGTAGGATAGGGAGTGTCACATCTCATCACACATCGCACCAGAATCATTTCTGTTCAATTTCTGTGTCCGATATCTTCGCGGCCACAGCCGGATCCATGTTTCCATAAACAGGAACGACACAGGATCCACATATCACATCCACCAAGTTCCACACCTATGTAAGAGTGGATGTTCCCCGAACCCACTGAAGGTACGGCCGGTTCCCAGCTGAGGCGTTGGACTCGGTCAGGTAGCCAGATGTGACTTCTAACCCCCCCCATACACCCCCCTCAGCGTGCCGCCCTCCTGGTCCACCCCCACCCCACCCCTCAAAGCTCTTCAGGGTTCTCCGGGCACAGACCCTCCATTGTGAGTCCCCTGCACCACCAGGCACAGCCATGATGTCATGGCTATTTGAGGGGGCTTTAACTAGCCAACTATAATAACCCATTCCTCCAAAAAACAGCCTCCGCTGGAAGAAACATCTCTGTGTTGCTCCGCATTCCTCCCGGTTCCTGAACCTCCCAATCCAAACAGAGTGCGCTCCCACACTGCCCCAGTTTTCTTTTTGATTTTAGTCTCAGAATCTATTTCCTCCCTACTTAATGTCGATTCTGGCAAACAATGGAGCTCTTTTATATAGTCCACAACTTAACCGTGTCCCAGGACGCTATTGTCCTCGCACAATGTTGGCTCAGCGCTGGACGCCCGCGCCGACCCAAACACCTCAAGGCTACGATGTAATTTATATTTCGGGTTGTGTTTATAATTCATACGCGGAGACCCAGCGGCAGCGCGTCTCTCTTTTCCATTGCACAAGAGCGTAACCCGAAGAACGCTATAACCTTCGGCTGAAATGTCCTTAACCAAGTCAGCAGTAAAAAAAAATAAAAAAATAAAAAACCAGCACGGCTATTAATTACATAAAAGTCAACGCAATTTACGGAGCCATGAACAAGGCTCCTCTGTCAGGGGTTTTAACCAGCATCAGCTGCCATCGCCATCAGCTACAGTCCATTCATAGGAGCAAACGATGTTGTTTTAAAGGCTGATGCCATTCAATACCTTTTCATTCACAAATCAAGCCACAGGAAACCGTGCACGCCGCGGCCTCCCCTGGCCTTGTGTGGCAGCTGAACCACTGAGAACGGCCCGGTGATTTGTGGGGCTACAATGAGCTCCAGATGTTGTTAGGGACAATCTAATGTCCAGGAGGAGGAGGAGGTAGTGGAGGAGGAGGAGGTGGAGAGGGGAGTGGAGGGGAGAAGGGAGTGGGCCAGGGGTGGCCAACCTTAACGACATCTCCAGAGCAAGCAAAGCGCAATATGTTAATATGATCCAAAGACGTGTAGCTATGAAAAAACAGGAGACACGTGATCACGCTACGCTGAACGCTCTTACTGAGAAAGCCATCGACCGCGTCGCCGGGAACACTTAAATACACTCTTGTTGAATCCATCCCATAATAACTCTCACAGGAGTGCGTCTCCGCCGCTGCGGACAGCCGGGACCAGAGTGGTCTCCTATGTTGTTGTCATGTGTGCAGCGGGTCAGCGGGAGGGCCCGGGGGGGGGGGGCCAGGGGAGGCCCTGGGGGCGTGGCCTGAAGGTAATGGGGGGGTCAGTTGTCAGGAGACCACCCCAAACAGGGCCCAAACAGCCAGCTGGGGGGATTGGGGAGGCGCCATGTTGCAGTGGCTGGCCAGATTCTTCAGATAGCTCAGGGGAGGACAGCCTGTCCGCTGGCAGATGGAGGGAGAGGAATATCTCCCTGACCACTGTGGAGACCCCCCCCCCGCGCGCCTTCCTGACATCACCCTGCAAAACTCTTACTTAGTCTTTTACTCCTCACTCTCACTCCATTTCGTTGCGTCTCCTCGTCTCGCTGCCTCCCCTCCTCATCGAGGCCCCCCGTGCTCCCAGAGTCCCAGACGGTGCAGGCAAGCGTAATGTTTTCAGAGTATGCTGTTCGCTTTCAGGCCTTGATGTTGAAGGCCGGCCAGAATCTAGCCGCCTGTGCCCCCTCTCCCTCCCCTCATCCCGCCCCAATACTGCCTTTTAACCGACAAGCAGGGTTTGGGGGGGGGGGGGGAGGGGGGGGAGGGGGGCGGTCCGTGATCCAGTAAAAATAATAAACTGACATGATGTATGCGGGGGCTGTGCTGGAAGCTACCCCTCATTTAGAGGCTTTCAAATAAATAATGTCCCACAGCACGGCCGCGCAGTTCCCCCCACGGCAACTTAACAACCCCACCGACCAGCCAGTGAGTTAGCAGCGGCGCGGCGGCATTAAAATGCCTGGCAATTAGCTGATTCAAGGTTAATGGAAAGTGTTACTCATGGTGATTGCTGCCCCATTTGGCCGGGCTGAGAAACGGTTCGGTTCTCTCCCGGCCGTGACTGCAGGCCCGTGACGGCGTGGAACCAGAGCGCCGCCCTGCCTGCTCAGTCCGGTTGTTACTGGAGCCGCGCTGCAGTGGCCCCCCTAATGGAACAATCATCTAGCAAAACAAACGGCCAGGTGATGGCTGCCAGTCCCTGGCTGCTGCGCTGACACGCACAAGAGCAGAGAACCAGGGGGAGGAGGCTGTGTGTGTGTGTGTGTGTGTGTGTGTGTGTGTGTGTGTGTGTGTGTGTGTGTGTGCGTGTGTGTGTGTATGTGTGTGTGTATATTTGTGTGTGTGTGTGTGTGTGTGTGTGTGTGTGCTTGTGTGTGTGTTTGTGTGTGTGTATGTGTGTGTGTGTATATGTGTGTGTATATTTGTGTGTGTGTATGTGTGTGTGCGTGTGTGTGTGTGTGTGTGTGTGTGTGTGTGTGTGTGTTTGTGTGTGTTTGTGTGTGTGTAAGTGTGTGTGTGTATATGTGTGTGTATATTTGTGTGTGTGTATGTGTGTGTGCTTGTGTGTGTGTGTATATTTGTGTGTGTGTGTGTGTGTGTGTTTATGTGTGTGTGGTGTGCATATTTGTGTGTGTGTGTGTGTGTGTGCTTGTGTGCATGTGTGTGTGTGTATGGGAGGAGGCGGGGGGGGGGGGGGGGGGCCGGACAGCCAAAGAAACACCAAAAGAAAGAAGGTTTTTGATACACATACTAAAAGCCAGGAACACAAAGGAACTTCGGCCAATCAGGACCCAGCCTGGACCCCCCCCTCCCCCCTCGCTTCACGCTCTACACCGGCGGTAACCATCAGAAGCGCTCGTCCAGGACAAGGCATCCAGTGGGACTCTCCAGTCAGCGGTTCTGACGGAGAGAGAGCGAGAGCCGGGCGGTACCGCCCGGGGCGAGGTCGACCCGGTCGGCAGTAAAAGGAAGCGCCGTAACGGCCGGTTTCCGCGGCGCCGTGTGAAGTACCGCGGCGCTCGCTGAAGGATCCGTTCTGCCTCGGTCCCGCTGCACTGGTAGCCAAAGCAGATAAATCATCTGTCACTTAACACACCGCAGCACTGCGGGGAGAAAGATGTTATCTATCATTTGGACAAATTCACTGCGATTTATGTGCCCCGTTAATACGCACGCCTGTGTCTCTATTGGGGCGGGGGGAGTCGCTGGACGCCATGTTGAGTCTGAGAAACTCACAATGTTTATTCTTATTTCCTCGCTAAGCTATCGGCAAAATGTATCATTGTGTTACATGACACCAGGTTTAGACGTGTGTGTGTGTGTGGGGGGAGGGTTGTTAAATAAGGAGTTCAGTGTATGTCAAATATAAATAGTCTGATCTCTTAATACATGCCATGTGACATAACTGTAGGTGAACTTTGAACTTTGCAACTCGCCTGCATATCTCGATCTGCAACCGTTCACTGAGGCACAATATGCTCTTTGTAGTGATGAGACATTATGTGTCTACTTGTGAATCAGTCTTTACCACGCAGCCATGCAGTCTGCCGTCTGAAGGACACGATGCAAAAAGTTAGTTTCTTGAACTGCATAGCTGTTCATCCATCACTGGTCATGCAGAGCAATGGCAACACTAGTGGATACAAATGTGCAACAAGTTATATAAGAGAGACTCATTATAAACCCTTTCATCTCTCTCACTCCTGCTCAAATTAAACTCTGCCGCCTGCTGTCCAAATCTCTGAGCAATTGCCGAATTTGTCAAAAACACTCGACATAGGCCTATAACTGTAACTTAGCTCCACTTTATCATGTAGATCTCTCTGATCTCCATCTCTCCTCAAATGTAACAGCAACATCCTACTGAAGGAGTCCAGAAGAAGAATCCAAAAAAAAACACGGTGGCCAAACAAGGGTCTTGTGAGTGGAGCAGAAGAGAGCAGCACTCTGGAGGCCCACACTGCTGCCCCACCAGGCCCCTGGCCTCCGCCTCCCTCCCAGAGGCTGTGCCCCTAATTAGGCATCTTAGAGTAATTAGACTAAACACAGCCTTAACGCTCCGCTCCACTCATTCATCACGCGTTGCTCCACAGCAGAGGAAATGTACTGTACACAAACGCAGGCGCACACGTGCACACACAAAGAGAGCACATATGGACCAACGAGCGCGAGCGGCCCTCCGCTCCTAAGCCCCGGGTGGAGAGGAGGAGGGCCAGAGAGTGCGGCCCCGCTCCTCTCCGTCGCGCTGGAGAGCCGCGAGGGGCTTTGCGGCGAGAGCAGCTGTCACGGTGTCCAATGTGGTTCTGGTTGCGCGTTGGCGCCGCGGCTCGGACCCCCCTGACTCCACGCGGGGTTGCCCCGGGGAAAGGGAAGAATCCGAAAGCCAACGGAATCACAGAGGATGAAGTGGTATGAAACAATATCGCATGTCTCTGTTGACTTTGGGCCGGCGGGGGCTGTTACAAATATGAAAGAGGAGGGGATCAGCCGCTAACCCCTCCGCAGAGCCCCCCCTTGTTTTGGGCCCGTGACCTCCGTCAGGGGGGGGGGGAGCTGTCTGCAACATCTGCAACTCAATACGATGCTGGAGCGCAATGAAGTGTGACAAATCTAGACCCCCCAAAAAAACCGAATCAAAGATTTTTCCGTGGCGGAAGATGATGTGGTCTGACTCATTGCCCGCGGGCCTGTGATTGCTTCTTCTTTTTTTTAACTACGCAGGTGATTTCACAGATGTGGAGTTGGACTCGGAATATCTCACATTTACAAGCCCCCATGTATTTCACCCCGGGAGGGGGAGTGGCGGGAGGGTTATGGAACATAAACTCAACACAACAAGGACGCTTTGAGCGCTTCTCACCGATGATGATGAGGGTGTAGTTGATGTTGACGCTCCCGAAGCCGTTGGTGGCCTTGCAGATGTACGTCCCGGCGTCCTCCGCCTCCACCTCCTTGATCTTCATGCCCAGGCGCAGGATGCGGAAGCGGATCCAGCCGCTGTGGATGTTGCGGCCGTCCTTGGTCCACATGATGAGGGGCGGCGGGTCCCCGTCCACCGGGCAGGGCAGCTTGATGGCGCTGCCCAGCCGGGCGCTCTGTCGGTGGGCCACCTTGTCGGCCACCTGGGGGGGACCTGGAGGAGGGCGCAGCGGGCAACACACGGTCAGGTCTGGTGCCGCGAGGCCGCTCAGCGTACAAACACACACACACACGGCTCGGACGTGGAGCCGTAAATATCACCTCAGACGTGGATGATATGACGCTTAGAAATCTGTAAAAGTTTTTTTTTTTTTTGTTTTGTTTTATTTTACATTTTTTTAAGTAAATCTCCACAAAAAGGCAATCCCTGAGGCTTTATTCTTTGTAAAAAGTAAGGGGGTAGAGGATTTCACGATCAGAAAAAGATTTTACAATTCACGTTATTGTAACGTAGCCCACATGTAACCTTTACTTTAATACCGCAATAACTAAAATCCAGGAAGTATATCTCATATGTTGCCAACAATTCCCCCCCAAAAGAGATTAGCCCCATAAATTCGGGTTAAGCCAATTGACAAGTCCAGGAGAAACAGAAACCTTGGGTGAGGAGAGCACGTTATCCTTTCAAACAAAGGAGCAGCAAATTCATTACTGAACAGAACACAATGTGTTTTCCATTTTTTGGGGAAACAAGATTTGTTTTAGGCAGATGGGATGCGATGGAGGTGATTTGTCGCTCTACAGTCCGTTCACTCAGAAACGTTGAAGCCAGATTGCGATAATTGGACAAAGCCTCAGCATCCATCGCAAAGAAGGGGGCAAAATGTTCTGGCTCTGGTTGTGGATAGCGTGTGGGAGATCAAAGCGCTGGTGGTGGAGGAGGAGGAGGTGGTGGTGGAGGAGGAGGAGGAGGAGGAGGGAGGCCAGGCAACAGTGAGGCGGACAGCAGCCGACTCTCCCTGCTCTTAATTGGCTCAGGTCTGCTTCCTCAGATGTAGTGAAGTGGAGCAGTGCAGAGCGCCCTGTGATGGTGTCAGAAGGCCTGCATCAGTGCTCTCGGGGAGCCTGTGACGCCCCCGTGTACCCTCCTCCTCCCCCCCCTGAATCTAAACACATCCTGGCCACATCTGAACACACCAGAGAGGGGCCAACAGGGGTCCCACGGCTGGATCCACTGATAAGCCCAGTCCTGTCCCGCAGCACGTCCGGGACTAGACTTGCTTCATTCCGTGCAGTAGTGTGTGTCTGAAGCCCGTTGAGTGTTGCTGAGTGTTGTTGAGTGAGAGCTGCTCCAAGACAAACACTCTCAACATGATTCATTAGCCACAATCGTGAATCTTTGCAACACATTGCCCAAATACTAGCTAATGCTAATTAACTCAAACATAACAGCCAAGCTGTCATTCCTGTGGCATTACTATGAAGCCACATCTCACCACACAGCCAGCAGCCAGACTTTCACACACAGTTTAAAAAAAGTTTATAACATTATGTTGAACACAACATTACACCTATTTATTTATAGTAGTGAGTAGTGCTATGCTAGCCAGGAGAGCAGTCCATAGGGCATGCCAGAGCAAATGGTTAGCCTGGTAGTAGTAAAAACAAATCTGGGGGAGGGGTACATTTGGCCACTTCAAATGCTCTCTCTCTCACTCACACACACACACACACACACGCATGCACACGCACGCGCGCACACACAAACACACACACACACACACACACACACACACACACACACACACACACACACACACACACACACACACACACACACAGTGAGATTCCAACATGAATTTTCCACACATGGTAGATAAGATGTATAATATAATGACCAAGACGTGAGTGTGAGTGTGTGTGTGTGTGTGTTGTGTGTGTGTGTGTGTGTGTGTGTGATTGGGGGGGGGGGGGGAGGGGGGCAGGTATGGGAAGGATTGTCTTCGGATAATTCCATTTGGTTCTTTTATTTGTCATATTGCAGACAGATGTTCCACAGGTACACGGTCTGGACAAACCTTGAGGCTCGCTCGCTGCTGCCCTCTGAGCCAAATGTCTTTTCCTCTACGTAGGCAACTGCGTATGTGCACACTTTGATAATTCAGAGTACACTAAGCAGAGGTGCTACTAGGATCCTTAGGTGTGTTTATTAGAAGCGAATTTCTTGCTCACACACACACACACACACACACACACACACACACACATTCAGGCATGGAGTGCTCACACTTCCTTCCTCTATGTGGATGGCCTTTCCTGGTCCACTGCATGCACAGGAAATTGGAAGTGTGACTGTTTATGTCTGCGGGGAGAATGTGGCCACAGTCTTTCTGGCCGTTGTCAGGCGGCCAGTACCTTACCCCTCTCCTACCAGCAGAGGCAAACAGAGGCTGTTCTGTGTTCATCTCCGCAGTGTAAACTGTGCTTTCGTTCCACTAACAGCGCGCACCTCTGCCATGGAGCGCACTCATAAGGACTCAGTTGATCCCGGCAGGACCAAAGGCATGCGGAGGCTTCCACGCGTTTCAGCAGCGCGGCGCCGTGAGGCGCGGGGAGGGGGGGGTGCAGGGGGGGGGGGGGGTGTTATTGGACCGCCCATGTTCCACAGCTCTGATGCGTGTTTACAACATTGTCCAGAGACCAGTGAACTAAACGGCTCGGTTGGATTGCAGAAATGATACCAGGGACCTGGCCATGTTAAACACTAGAGTAAAAAAAAGAAAAAAGGACATGGATTAACAACCAGGGGTCTTAGTGGCTGGAAAGTGTCAGACGGCGTTGAGCGCCCAGTCTGGGACTCGCTCCGGCCAAACGAAACCCGAGGACAACCCGGGGCTGGATCCTGGGATGCAGGGGAGGACGGGACAGGCGGCCGGCAGAAGAATGCGCCAAGGTGTGGAAAAACATCACTTCGCGGCGCCGCAGCGAGACGGCGGCGTGGCTTAAGCCCCTGAGCTCGCAGCTTAATGAACGAAAGGCTTTGGCGGCCGTTCTGCGTGCGAGGAATGTGCAACAAATGATTTCCTCCCTCCGTCTCCACCGCTCTAATAGAAGGGGCGGTGTGGGGGGGGAGAGAGACCACGAAAGCCTTTTGAAGTTCTATTCAAAACAAGGCTTGAAAAGGTGCTGCAGTCAAGGCCGTCGTCTGAATAACCTAATGAGTGTTGTGTTTTGCGCCGCGTCTGAGTGGCCGCCATCTTTTTCCCTCCTTTTTTGGGCAGGGAGGGAGTCCTCCTCCACCTTCTCCTTCCCTTTCAAGGACACGCTCTCCCCGGCCGCCGGGAGTCCAACGCCTCCCGCGCCCCAGACCGCCGCAACCGGCGGTCGGAAAGCCAGGGGAAAAAAAAGCCCCGAGCGCACACAGGAAGGGAAACTTATCAACTTGATAGCGAGAATACACACATTGAAAACCCCCGTGGGCGCTTGGACACGCCGGCGGAGCGAGAGAGGCCCGTTTGGCTTGCAGAGCGCTGCCAAGCCCCGCTCAGTCGTCCTCACACACACACACGCACACACACACATGCACGCACACACACACACACACGCACACACACACAGGCACGCACACACACACACACACAGACATGCACGCACACACACGTGCACACACACAGACACATACACACACACAGACACGCACATACACACAGACACGCACACACACACACACAGACGCACACACACACACACATGCACACACACAGAGACACACACATACAAACACACACACACACACACACGCAAACACAGACACACACAGACACACACACGCACACACACACACGCACACGCACACCACAACGCCGCGAATCTCCCCAAGATTAATGGCAAGCCGGCGAACATTTCGGCGTGTTTACTTAAATTGTTTGCATTGTTAGAGGCAGCGTAAATGGAACACGATACACGTGACCACACGGAGGTTACCGAGTTACAGGATTCATACAGTGTTAGCAGGGCGCTCCGTGTGTGAAAGGAATCTTTCATGGAGCGGGAGAGTGGGAAGGGAAGGCCGGGCCACTCACAGAATTACCACTGTTTTTCTTTGCTCAATTTGGCAATGGATTATTGTGCGGAGAAAGGGCCACATTCAACAAGAAGCATTCTTGTGATTTAGACTAAATATAGTCTGTTTGTACATATCGTCATACAGCTTCTTTTTCTTTTCTTTTTTTTGTTTCACTGATGAGACGCGAGGGGATTTATAGGGGAAAATATATGGGGAAGCAAAAGCAACAGAAGGCTGCAGAGTCGAAGTGAAATACCAAGAAACACACACACACACACACGCACACACGCACACACGCAGCAGGGCCGGAGCTCCCAGACGTAAGCCGTGTTCAGATGTGCTGGCATTGCTCTTCCCATTTATTTTCTCTTTCTGAAGGAACACCTGCGGATTTGTAATAAATGTCTACAGTACGTTTCTTCACATCTCTCTCTCTCTCGCTCGCTCTCCTTCTCTCTCTACCTCCCTCTCCCACTCTCTCTCTCTCGCTCTAATCATGGCAAACATGTCAATAAAGGTTTGGCCCGTCTGCTGACAGACGATCCGGTGGAGAGCACCTGGGAGTGGAGCCGACCGCAGCGAGAACCGGGCCGCGGCGCACGCAACGGCGCCGGCTCACGCGGGCCTTCAAACACACACCGCCGGCATCCACACATTAAAGGGGCTTTTGGGTTCCTAATCTCCCACCGAACGCCAAGATGTGCGTCTGTTCCTCCGCAGGCCCACGTAGCACGCCACCCGGCCAGCCGTGAAGCCAATGGCTGTGTAAACACGGATCTGGAAGAATTCCTCTTCAATGTGCATGTATTTACATAAAGGCTAACAAGTGGACAGTGAGGCGGCGGCGGGGTGGGGGGGGTGGTGTTGGGACTTGAAGAATGCTGCCTGTTACTCCGTGGCGTCTCTGATGTGTTAGGTAAACACAGGGCCTGGAGAGCAGGGAGACAGGGAGGCTGCTGACCCTGTGCACCGGCGGCGGCCCGGTAGCACGCTGGAGAGGAAAGAATTAAGGCTTTTATGGATCCTGCTGCTGTTTGCCGGGGGAAAATATCTTCCTGCCATCCAGCTTCCCGAACCTCAGGGGCACTTTCATAAACACACTCCACTATAATGGATGTCAGGAAAGGCCCTGATTTGGACCCGGCCTGCGTGGCACGAGGGGTTAAAAAAAAGCCAGGCTGGGTCGTTCTATGTAAACGGCGTCAACGACGTGTGCGTAGCAAGTGGGGGGGGGGGGGACCCGGCGCACTGTGACTTCACTTGAGACTCGGGGACAGAGTTGGCAGCTCCGAGGGAAAAAGGTGAGGCCCGGGCTCGGCTCGGAGAGTGTGTGAAAGGCCACCGCTCCTGCGCTTAAAACCTGCGGCTACAGCGGGCTATACATTTCACAAGCAGGAGATAAAAGCCACCCGAGGGAGAGAGAGAGACATCTCGCCCATTCAGGGAAAAGGGGGCCAGGTTTTAAGGGGAAGCAGTGATAAGGTGAAAGCAGATGGGAGGCCGGGAGATTGAGTCTGAGAGAGAGAGAGAGAGAGAGAGAGAGAGAGAGAGAGAGAGAGAGAGAGAGAGAGAGAGAGAGAGAGAGAGAGTTTAGGGGGCCCAAGGGTGGAGGTAGAGAGAGAGAGAGGTAGAGAGAGGTAGAGAGAGGTAAAGACAGAGAGAGAGAGAGAGAGAGAGAGAGAGAGAGAGAGAGAGAGAGAGAGAGAGAGAGAGAGAGAGAGAGAGAGAGAGAGAGAGAGAGAGAGAGAGAGAGAGAGAGAGTTTAGGGGGCCCGGGGGTTTGGGGGGCCCAAGGGTGGAGGTAGAGAGAGAGAGGTAGAGAGAGGTAGAGAGAGGTAAAGACAGAGAGAGAGAGAGAGAGAGAGAGAGAGAGAGAGAGAGAGAGAGAGAGAGAGAGAGAGAGGGAAAGAGAGTGAGAATGGCTTCTGACAGCAGTGAGGCAGCGGAGGGTAAAGAATGCCTTCTTTTCTTACCCCTCCAGACGTGCTGCCCGGCGACTTCACCCAATGCGGTAATCAATACCATTTATTTTCCCCTCTCGGCTTTCCAATCAATAGATAAGGCCAGGTTAAGACCGGTCTGGACAATGGCCCTTTCTTCGGCACCATCTGATGTGGGCTGAATAGCGACTGCTCCACTGGTGGGAATGGTACGGCTGAGGCTATTGGGTGACAGCGGAGAGCACAGACTAGAGAAAGAGAGAGCGGAGGGGTTCTGGAGGGGAGAGGAGACGGGGCGCGGGGTCTGCCTCAGTAAAAAAAAAAAAAAAAAAAGAAGAAGAAGAGATTAAGATGCTCCGTGTCCTGTCAGTGAGGTATGCACCAGTGCACCAGTGTAGGAGGAGTGCACCAGTGTAGGAGGAGTGCACGAGTGTGCGAGGAGTGCACGAGGGGTACGAGCGCGTTAGCCAGGCCAGTCTCCTCGCTAACGTCAGCGTCGGTCTCAAGTTTGCCCCGCGGCGACTTCAAACGGGGGGGGGGGGAGCGGAAGCCCGGCCGGCCCGGTCGGCCCCGGCTCATTACCAGAGACGTGGGTGGACCTGCGTCTCCCGCCAGCCTCCTCCAGGTCCACACAACAACACAACACGGACGGGAAACAGGAGGGGGGGGGGGGGGGGGGGGGGGGGGAGAAGAGAAGAGAAACGG
>JAXIVH010000014.1:8425890-8434095 GCA_036785325.1 Urophycis tenuis | reverse complement strand
ACCGGCCCCACCAGCGGCAGAGGGCCGTCGCTAAGTGCTCAGAGACAGAACACAAGAGGCCCCGCAACACAACCAGGGCCGGCTGGCATCGACACGCTGTTCCATGGTTATTTATTTATCTATTCATTTATTTATCTATTTATTTATTCAGGTTGGTTTTTGTGGGGGTTTTTTTTTTTTCCCCCGATTATGAATAAATTTTCCTTTCCCTCTCTGGTAGCGTTTGGCGCTACCAACAAAAAAAAAAATTTAAAGGTTAAGCCTGCCAACGGGGACAAGCTATTTCTCAGCTTTAGATGCTATTATGTGATTAGATTTGAATGTAAAATAATAGCAGATTTATTTCTTGCCCGTGTCGAACCACTAAATGATAATACCACTGTGGAAATGAGCCGACAAGGTGAACAAGTCAATTAAATTTGAGACGTCCGGGAAAAAAACAGACCCAAAAAAACAAGAACCCTCCCATTACCACTAGCCCATGGGGGTGGGGGGGGGGGGCGACCTGTACTTTATCAGTTCATCTGACAATTACAAGCCAGGTAGTGCCGGTGGCTGACCTGGCCCTCGGGGGGGGGGGGGACAACAATTGATCTGGCGACGAGGGGGCCGGGCGGACCCCCGCGTCTGCTTATCGACTGATCTCCCGTTGGGACAGCAGAGCCCCGGGGGGGTCGGAGGGGGGAGGGGGGGGGGGGGGGGGGGGCTCTCTCGGGCCCGGCTCGGAGCCAGCTCCTGGCCTCCGTAATTGTGTCAGGCGGAGGCGGTTGAACTCTGAACCACTCTAGTGATCCACCGCACGTCGCTCAAAGCCGTTCACCGCCGTGGCCACAACCTACGCCTCGCTGGAAGGATGTCTCTGTCCAGCAGGGTGGAGGGAGGAGGAGGAGGAGGAGGAGGAGGAGGAGAGAGGAACAGCCACGGGTTCCCCCCGAGGGGAGGAGGCAGAGACACGGGGACGAGGAGGAGGAAAGAGGACACGAGGTAGGTAGTGAGAACAACTGTGAGGAAGAGGTCGAGAGGGTGGGAAACAGAGACAAGTGAGGAGAGAACGAGAGCCAGAGAGAGAGACAGAGAGAGACAGAGAGAACCAGAGCGCAAACAACATTCGGGAGTCAGGAGGGAGAGAGAGAGAGCGAGAGAGAGAGAGAGATGATGTTCAGATAGAACCAAAAATAAAAGGGTTGGATGGAAACAGCTGGAGACAAATGGATAGATAGAGGCAGGCAGCCTCCACAGGTTGCCTTCTCTCTCACTATTCCTCTCACTCTCACCTCACTCTCTTCCTCGGTCTCCTTCTCCTATCGCTCTCGCTCTCTCTCTCTCGCTTCTCTCTCTCCTGAAACAACATGACAAGATAAGGACAGCCATCACAACCTGTACCTCCATTTTGTCTCTACCCTCAAGTCGCCGCACCAGTTACCAAACGCTGCAATTGTGTATGATCACTCCCAGGCTAAAACTGTACACAAACACACACACACACACACACACACACACACACACACACACACACACACACACACACACACACACTCACACACACACACACACACACACACACACACACACAGACACACACACACTCACACACACCCACACACACACACACACAGCAGAGCAGACCAGAGTGACCCCGACTGTAAGCAATTAGTTTGCATTAAATGGCACGTAAAGACCTTTGCAGTCCGACAGACACAGACCATCAATTTGCACGTCCCTCCATTAAACAGCCCCAGCTGGAGCAGGCTAAGGAGAGAGGAGAGGAGAGGAGAGGAGAGGAGAGCAGGGGAGAGGAATGGAAAGCGAAGGTGTTATGCACCTGCGGTGAATGCAGTGCCGAGCGAGGAAAAGACATAAGCGGCAGGGGAGGCAGTGAGATAACCCTGTTAAGGGAGTGGAGTTTGAACCGTGAGGTTTTGAGATTTTAATTACAACCGCCGCCACCCACAGCATTAGTGTCTCCGCGACGCAAACCGCCAGATCCGTCGCATTACTCCTCGCCCCGTCTTCCTTCTAATGTCACTCTCTCTCTCTCTCTCTCTCTCTCTCTCTCTCTCTCTCTCTCTCTCTCTCTCTCTCTCATACATTCTATTTTCTCTTTGTCCTTCCTTCTTTCACTGTGCTGAGCCTCACCGTGCCTCTCTGTGTTAATGGCACTATGGCAACAGCAAGACATATGCTCCGCCACAGTCGGATTGAACATGGGGATCGATGTGTGCGGTTATGTTTCTCTGTGTGTGCGGCGCGCGCGCGTGTGCATGTGTGTGTGCGTGTGTGGGGTGTTCGTGTGTGCGTGTGTGGGTGTTCGTGCGCGCGTGTGTGTGTGTGCGTGCGCGTGCGCGGCGGTCGACTGTCTGTCACTTTGCGTGACTGCATGTTTTCCCGACAGCGTGCCCCGTAACTAATAGTTCCGTGGATATAATTGCCAATGAAACGAATGTGACAGTACGGGGAGGGAAAAAAAAAAAAGCGGGAAAAACAACTCCGTACACCGAGCCCGTGAGTCAAACGGAATAAACGGAAGATAAAATGGAGGCCAAAAATAAGCCGTCTATCATTTTCGTTTCTTTTTTTTTCCTGTTTTTTTTTTTTTTTTTCATCTTTGTCAATCAGAACAACCGTGCACTATCAGGGCTCGGAGTCCTCCCAGAGTGTTGTTGTTGTCGGTGGCAGCAGCGAGCCGGGAGCTTTGTGTGTGCCTGAGGTCACGTCTTGGCTATGATCGCTCCATCCCCTAACAAAGTAGCACAGCAAACTTCCCACGCAAAGAAAAAAGACATGGAGGGCGGCGGTGGCGGTGGTGGCGGTGGGTGGCGGTGGTGGTGGTGGTGGGGGTGGTGGGGCTGGTGGGGGTGGTGGTGCTGGTGGCGGCGGCGGGGTCCTCATTATTCGGTAAAACTCATCGGCGCGCATCTGAACACAAAACACTATAGCGATCTCTCTCTCTCGAGGCGTGAAGACGGTGAAAGAGGATAAAAAACAAAACAGACCCTCCCCCCCCCCCCCCCCCCTTGGTGCCACAGGTGTTTTGATGTCGCCGGGAGTTTCCCCCGCGGTCGCCGGCGGCAACGGAGTTCAGTGGCGCTCGGGAGAGAGAGAGAGACGCGCGTTGAAACCACCTTCACAACCGCGGGCCGGCGCCAGCACCAGAACCAGAACCAGCGCCGCCGCGTTTGAAGACGTCCTCTGACAGCATCTCTCTCTCTCTCCAAAGCGTCTCCGGACGGAAGGCAGACGACCGGGGGTGGGTGGTGGTGGTGGGTGGGTGGGGGGGTGGAGGGCCGGGATGCTGTCTCCTTTGGTTGTTTAGCCAACTTGATGAACTACTTTCAAACCGGGAGGTTTTTTTCCGCTAATGAGGCCATCGCTGCCTCGCAAGCGCGCGCGCTCCCAGAGCGATGCCAACGCGATTCATGCAGGGGAGTAGGAGGAGGAGAAGGGGGGGGAGGAGGGGTGGTGTTGGTGTTTGGATGCCAAAAAAAAAAAAAGCAGGGTTGAAGATGCGACGCGTAAAAGAGGACGAGGTTTTTGGCCTCGTCTGAGTGCATGTTGCGGCAGAGCGCCCCCCACCCCCCCCACCCACCCCGGGGAGGAGTACATATGTTGCCACTGATCCTACATCGACATCACCAGATGTTGGGATTGGAGTCCTATTAGTAAAAAAAAGGGTATTTTTGCAAGCAAGAGAGAGAGAGAGAGAGAGAGAGAGGAGAGAGAGAGAGAGAGAGAGAGAGAGAGAGAGAGAGAGAGAGGGAGAGAGAGAGAGAGAGAGAGAGAGAGGGAGAGAGGCGAACCTGGTCGGACTCAGAGTGGCTCTGCTCAGACATGCGGACAGGGAAAACACTACAAAATAAAAGCCTTCCGGGTTCAGGGGTGGAAGAAACGCCAATTCCTTTTTTTTTCTCGCTTTGATTCTTTGAACAATAAAGGTTTTGTGTTTGTGGGGGGGGCGCAGGGGGTGAGGGCGGCGGGGCGAGAAGGACAGATGGTGCACTGAAGTCAAGACGAGGCTCGCTCTGAAATACAATGTTGAATTATTTGCTACTCGACGGCCACCGAGCCAGCCTCAAAAACCACACGTCTCTTCTGCTCCTCTGGTACATCACAGCGAGGAAAACTAAATAAAATGTTCCTTGCTCCTTTAAAAAAAGCTGGACCCCTGCCCCTTAACAAGTGAGAAACCCCTGATCTGCATTAACCACTTGATTATCATTTACTTGCCGAGCTTTGACTAATGGAACGGTCCCTTTCAATGTATTCGTCGAGCGCCGGGGAACCGAGTGTGTACTTATACACACAGAACGTCCCCTAACCCGCATGCAGAACCCTCGCTGCTATCGTTGTTGCCTTACTCCGCTTCCTCTCGTTTTAAAACGCTGCAGGCAGCGAATCGATGTTCCCTCGCAAACGGCAGAAACACTACACGAGTCTGCGCTGATGCCTTCCGATAGCATCGCACGGGTCTAATTGGCGCACGTCTTACCTATGGGATAAGTGTGCAAGTACGACTCCCGAGCCTCGGAGTCTCGGCCCCCACCTGAGGTATCATCGGGAGGAGGGGGGGGGAAAAGCTAATAGAAGAGCTGTGTTTGCGTGTTTTTTTTTAAATCTGAGACATTTATCTGCAGTGGCAAAAATCCACCCCAAAAGCTGCTGAGGAGCAGGCAGCCAGCTGTAGGGTTTTTTTTTGTGGGTTTTTTTTTTAACACAGAGCTTTGTGCCGTTGTTCACTTTACTTTCAAAAAACATCGCCCAATTTCTCCTTGGGGGACGGACACAGTTCCCATCGATCCCTTTTGGTCTCTAGTTAAGACAAGATAGGGGGGGTGGGCGTTGTGTGTTTGTACCACACACACACACACACACACACACCGTGTGGAACCCTACCACCACATAAACATCTCTCTCCGTCGTTACCCGCGTTGCCGTTCTGGTGACACCGCCAGCCGCAAATACACTGGACTGTCGAGGGGGGGGGGGGGGCAGTCGGCAACCGCAGGGCAGAAGGCGGGGGGGGCGGGGACCGACAGCGGGGACTCATCAGGACGCGGTCGAGACGCGAACGACGCCTCGGTGAGTCAGTCTCTCGTCTTCTCGTCTTTACCCAAGCTATTAGCCGCTTAATACTGAGTCATGGGCGGTGGACCGCAAGCAGATTGCTGAGCATACTTAGAATGTTCTCGTCCGGCAGCGTTTTTATTCATATTTAATCTATGTAAATATGGTTTATTAAATTGGTTTGAACACGTCCCTTTTTTTGTTTGGAAGGGGGGGGGGGGGGGGGGCACTTTAATTTCCCTTTTCTGCACTCCAGCGAATGAAGGGGCAGCGTGGGGTCTCATCTGCATGTGTGTGTGTGTGTACGTTGTATGTGTGTGTGTGTGTGTGTGTGTGTGTGTGTGTGTGTGTGTGTGTACAGTGTGTATCTGTGTGTGTGTGTGTGTGTGTGTGTTGTGTGTGTGTGTGTGTGTGTGTGTGTGTGTGTGTGTGTGTGTGTATGGTGTGTGTGTGTGTGTGTGTGTGTGTGTACGGTGAGTGTGTGGCGCGCGCACATGTGCATGTGTCACCCGCCTACTTTAAACCTACTTACTGGGATCCTAGCAACAATGCGAGTGTGTGTGTGTGTGTGTGTGTGTGTGTGTGTTTGTATGTGCTTGCGCGCGTTGCGTGTGTGTGTGCGCATAATCCAACATGGCGTCGATTAGGGCGTACCAGTGAGTTCACCAGCAGATACTTGGCCTGCACTTCAAGGCTTAGCTTAGCTAGTGCTAGCGAGAGAGAACATGTGGGAGGCCATATGCTCAACAATGTTATCAGCAGTAGGCGTGTGTCTCTGTGTGTGTGTGCGCGTGTGCGTTCATGCATGCGTGCGCCTGTGTGTGTGCATGTCTGTGTGTGTGTGTGCGTTAATGCGTGTGTGTGTGTGTGTGTGTCTTTGTGTGTGTGTGTGTGTGTGTGTGTGTGTGTGTGCGTGCGTGCGTTCACGCGCATGTGCGTGCGGGTGTGTGTGTGTGTGTGTGTGTGTGTGTGTGTGTGTGTGTGTGCGTGCGTTCACGCGCGTGTGCGTGCGGGTGTGTGTGTGTGTGTGTGTGTGTGTGTGTGTGTGTGTGCGCGTGCGTGCGTGCGTGCGTGCGTGTGTGGCAGCGGCGCGGACGGGCTGATGAGCCGCTGCTGTTTGTTTTTAAAGTTAAAGTTAGTCGCTTGTATTTATAGATGTTTTCGTGCCAATTCCTTTTTGGGTTTTCTTCCCACAATTTAAGTGAACTCTTAAGTGAACTGCGGCTCTCGACACTCGCACGCACAGACGCCGCGCTGCTTTGACGACTCCGCTTTCACGACTGCTTCCTCGACGCCCCTGTATAAGTCTACTCTGAGTCATGACAATGGGGAGCTAAGGAGCGCATTACATTCAATTCAATTCTCACCAACCGAAATAACATCTTCATCAGACCTCCGGGGCGGGGCCAGGTCACATCAATGTACTCGGAGGGGGAGGGAGGGGAGGGGGAGGAGGGGGAGGGGTGGGGGGGGAGAGAAAGCTGTCGCTTAACAGACGACAGCCTCCTACAGATGGGAGAGGCGTTAAAAGAAGGGGGTGTCGAGGAGAGAAGGGGGTGGGTGTGGGATGGGATGGGGTGGAGGAAGGGACGGATGGATGGAGGGAGAGAGACAGAGAGAGAGAGAGATAGAGGGAGGGAGGGAGGGAGGGAGGGAGGGGGAGGTGAGAAAAGATGAGGAGTAACAGAAGTTGAAGGGAGAAAAAGTGTTTTGGACGCAGTGGCAGCGGGCTTGGGGGATGGGTGGAGAGGGGGAGGAGGAGGAGGAGGAGGAGGAGGGAGAAAGAGGACAAACACACCACACACAGAAGAAAGAGAGAGAGAGAATAAGAAAGGGATAGAGATAGAGACAGAGATGGAGAGGGAGCGCGAGGCGGAGGGAGGGAGGGAGGGAGAGAGAGAGCTACCGACGGAGAGAGAGAGAGAGAGAGAGAGAGAGCGAGAGGGAGAGGGAGAGAGAGAGAGAGAGAGAGAGAGGTGGTGAACGAGAGGGGAGCCAGCAGGGGGTTCTGGAGGCCCATCCTGGCCTGCTCCCAACATGAGCTCTGTGTGGGTAGAAGGGAGTAGCAACCAACCGAAGCTCTCACATCTCAGCATGTCCCACCGGGCTGTCGCACACACACACACACACACACACACACACATGAGTGAGCACACACACACACACACGAGTGAGCACACACACACACACACGCGTGTATGTATGTGCACACACACACACATACCACACAGAAAGCAGGACATGGCGAGCTGTTCACCGAGTCTTCACTCACCCTGTCAACATGGTGCGTCCTGAGTGGACGTTAAGCAAGTGTTTATGAGGTGGTGTCACAGTGCACTGGTGGGCTGTGGTGGAACATCCACCATCGCTCCCGCGGCTGTCTGTCTGAGCCCCCCCCCCCCGTCCTGTGTGTCTGTCTCTCTGGGCCCCAGTCCGTCTGTCTGTCTGTCGCTCTGATCCCCAACTCCGTCTGTCTGTCTGTCGCTCTGTTCCCCCGTGTCCGTTCGTCTGTCTGTCTCTCTGATCCGACATCCGTCTGTCTCTCTGAGCCCCCTGTCCGTCTGTCTGCCTGTCTGTCTGTCTCTCTGATCCCCCAATCCTTCTGTCTGTCTACACCGATATCCACATCCGTCTGCATGTCTGTCTGTCTGTCCGATCCCCATCTGTCTGTCTAGCCCCCGTGCCACTGTGTTGTCTCCGGGTTTGTCTGTCTGTTGATGGACCTCCAGGTCCGTTCGTCGGTGTGTTAACATGCCTGTCTGTCTCTCGGCGCCCTCATAATTCTGCCGAGCCCTGTCAGTCAGTCTATCTGTCTGCATGTCTGTTTGTCCATATGTCCCTATGTTGCCTGCTGTTTCACAGTTTGCCTCACTATGTTGAACTGGCTGCAGTATCTCACGGCCTGTTAAACTGCTTTGCTGTCAATATCTTTGTTTAACTTTCTTCCTGCCTGTCTATTTACCAATCTGTCTATTTAACTCTCTGTCTGTCTGTTTGTCTGTTTTGTTTAACTTTCTTCCCGTCTGTCTATTTGCCTATCTGTCCATTTAACTATCGGTCTGTCTGTTTGTCTGTTCTGTTTAACTTTCTCCCTGTCTGTCCATGTACCTCCCTACCTGTCTGTCAAACTCTGTCAAAGTCTTT
>JAXIVH010000014.1:8275890-8423390 GCA_036785325.1 Urophycis tenuis | reverse complement strand
GTTTCACGGATCTTCTCGGGGCGCCGCGGCCCGGCGTTCCCAGCCCTCCCTCTCCTCCATCCATCACCCCGGGCTTTTAATAACACGGCCGTCTCTCCTGCCGGCTCCTTCCCTCCATCTCCACAGCTCCCCCCCTCCTTGTGTCTGCCTGTGCACCTCCTGCTCTCCTTCCACGCAGTGCCTGCCTCCGTGTCGACGACTCCCCTTCAGCCTCCATTTTATTCCTCTCTCTCTCTCTCTCTCTCTCTCTCTCTCTCTCTCTCTCTCTCTCTCTCTCTCTCTCTCTCTCTCTGTCTCTGTATCGTCTTCATCCAGAACTTTCCTGCTGGGTGAATTGAGACAATCAAAAAATATCTACCAATTGCGCCGACGACGACACCGTACTTCTAATGTCATATCTATATGTGTTTGACTGGCCGGAACTAATCACCCAGGAAACAGAGGTCCCTTTCCCTTTTCCTCGGACTGTGGCCATGTTGTTGCCGGCGGCCATATTTGACCGCTCGATGTGTGGCGTGGCCTCTGTGACATTTAGCCGCACGGAAGCTTCTGCTCCTCCATGTGACCCTTCAACTCGTGGTGACCTTGGCCCTCACACTGAAATAGAAGACAAATAGACACGTACGCCCCCTTCCCCCCACCACTGCCCACCCGACTCCCCCCGAAACAACAAACACACAACACACACACAACACACACATACACACAAAAACACACAGATACACACACATACATTATATACACATACATACATACACACACCCATTTCGCACACACATACACACACACACACACACACACACACACACACACACACACACACACACACACACACACACACACACACACACACACACACACACACACACACACACACACACACACACACACACAGAGACACACACACAGACACACACACACACAGAAGGGGAATGAGTGAAAAAAGGGGTTGGGTTGGCCCAATCTCGACTTCCCACTGTTGACTTTGGATCTGTTTAGAGTAGCTTTTTGTAGTTTTTCCTGCTGCTCGTTCTTAGTGTAAAATAGTCAGAGCCAAATGAGATTTTCTTTGTGTATGGTACACAAACTAAATTCACAGCCTGTCTAATTACCATACCCAAGACAAGAACCCCGTCTTAAATCCAAGCTTAAAAGAACCAAAATAGACGCAGGGAGGAAAATACTGAAGGGGGGAACAGACAGCAAAGGCTAAAATTTTCATTAGAAGGGTTGTCTCATACCTCTTGCGCAGTCAGTCAACAACACAGCTTCAAAGATGAGTAGTAGTATCTGCAGGACTCCCATTCTCACTGAAGACAAATTGACCTTCCCCAAATCTGAAAAACAAATACAACACTTTAAATCTACTATAGCATAACGCACACCAGCGCACTTGGAATGAAAGGAAGCGGTCAAGTCGGGGTGAATTCGGAGCTCCAATAAAGGTTATTTCTTATGAATGCGAAATGAATTTCCATTCAAGAATTTTATACATATAGTTGAAAGCATAGACACAACTTCGTTATAGCTGTATTTACTAATATTGTATTACTCATAAGAGAAGTAAGTATAATGAATCCCACCATCTCCACCAAAATGCAGCACTTTTTTTTGGATGAATCAAAGTTTGCCCTGGGAAGGGAATGTTTATTTAAAGCTTGCCTATGTTTTGTGCCAATTAACACTGCCTGCAGCCACAATACATGAGCCCACTCTAGACATGCTTACGCATATATAAAACGACATAACACAGGGCTTTATCTTGCTAACAGCAGAGTATTCTGAGAATTTCCTTTAAATGATCTTTTAAAATGAATATAGTTACCCCAAGTCCGCGGAGTATCCATGAATCAATGCAGAGTGGCCGATTTTTCCATCGACCGCTCTCTCAGACCATCACAAACGCGCACATTCGGTACGTGAAATAACGGTATTGAAGACAAAAGCGAAACTATACATGTCCGAAGAAAATCGCAGTAAATCGTGTGTGAACGTGTTCGCTCAAACGCATGCTAATTTTTCAATTCAAAGATCGAAATAGTGTGTTCTCTGCGGTCAACTGCATCTACCCAGTGACTTTTACAGTACCCACCGCTCACAGACCCGGCCATCCCAACTCTCAACTTTTGGCCAATCAGAGGCCAGCATGGACGCGTTTGTCAACACGTTAACTCTTTATGTCTCACAAACATGACTTCTTGGCATGGCTACAGACAATTTATGTCCCTAGTAAAATATAACAAAAGATTGCGAGATTTTTTTGGAAAAATAACTGTCGGGGTGTTTTTTTTTTGTTCTTTTTTAAACCATGCCCTTTACACAAGACATTCGTGTGCTGTGTCGTTCCACCAACCTAGGTTTGTACACTTTAAGGGTCAATGGTGTTTAAATAAGTATGGTTGTTCAATATATAATACGATATCGACAAATAGTCCTACGTTAGAATTATGGGATAAATACTTACGACATTCATATCCATGACGTGTTACTGCGTACGTGCTGCCACCAAGTGGGGTACTTGAGTGTACATTTACTCCACACAAGACCCCTACTGGATTGGACAATTCTGCATGTGACGAAAACTGAAACGATGTAACACATGCAGCACAGTGCTACTAGATGTCCGTGCTCGCCTCACAAAGCCCTTGAATCTACAAGTGTAAATAGAACAATGTGTCAATAATTAGCTGTAAACCGGCTTCTACATTTAAATAACGTCAGAGATTATAATACATTTTTCTTATGGTGTGTTAGGGTTATTATGGCACCAGAAAATGGCTATGATCAATCAGTCAATAAAACAACAGCGGTTTATTGACTGATTACGACAAATAAGGACACTTGTTTTTATCAGGAAATGTCATTTATTTTAATGTACATAGCATTTAAAACTATATAACAGCATTTGTTTGTTTGTTTTATTTTACAGAGCGCAACATTTTTTAACATAACAAGCATTTTTACAAAATAAGTCCAAGCTCTTAAATATTAGAATATTCCACCCTAAAGTTAGACCTACTGCATGATTTGATCTTTCCACAAAAGTAGTCATGTTCATTTGTTCTTTATAAAAATGGAAAATAAAAAGTTAGAATTATTTGCATGATTGCAATTAAATAATTTTAATAGAATGGGAACAATGGTATGCCTGAGGAATTGCTTTAAGTAGGAGCACAATGGAGATGTTGTAATAGCATGTCCCTATTTGCTAATTGATATAGGCCTATTAAGCTTCTTCCACAACACTAACAGATTATTACCATAATAATGGGAACCGAGTCAATTATTAAGAAGGTAGTTAGGTAAATCGGTTGTATTACCTATAACTCACCGTGTCATGGCACAAACAAATGAAAACCTGAAATGTGTAAACAAATAGTTTTCCTGAAAAAAGGTTGACCTATAATTGATATACCACCGGCTTGCCTCTACTGTCATTTAATAGCGTAATATTGCACGTTAAGAATTGAGAGAAAGAGAAAGGTGGACGGGGTAACAGCGGGCCATGTGATCTAGACAGGCACCTGAGAAGGCCACCGATTCCTAATTTACTGCCCACACGATGGCGCTGTTCCGTGAGTTCAACTCTCCACTGGGGGGCTTCAAGAGATAACGGTAATGACCTGTATCAAGCTCACCTTGCAATTAAGTCAGCTGAACCAATAAATGAACTGCAAAAACACGCCATGGTGCAACCGTAAGATCCCTGGGCACTGCCCATAATCACTAGCTTATCTGTCAATAGCGGTTCATTGGTCAAAAACCTTTTCACAAATGTATAGTTTCTCACATTCATTGCCAGTAAAAGCAGAAAACGTTTGTTTTGTTAATATATAAAAGCTTTTTCTTTTTTTGTTGCACTTGTACTGCTCTGCGTAGCACGGTGACTCCCCGGAGTCGCTGCAGGTCGGGTGTCGTCGAGTGATGACAGTGTGGTGTTAATATTGACAGAATGATCCTTTATTTACACGTTTTTATCACGATTTACATTCTTTTTGAGTAATCCGAGTCCCGTGGGAGCTCTGGCACAAATGTGGGAAGCCCGCTAAAGCATAAGAAAAGTGTCACAAGGCCTTTGGTATACGCCAAGAGCAACCAAAACCGCCGCCACGCCCGCCCCGTGGGCCGTCCTCGCCGTCTCGTGCCGCCGCCGCCGGCTACAGAGCAGCGCACCGCGGAGCGCCGGTACGAACGCTGATATTATTGCCTGTAAGTTCCCTCTCCCTTTTATCTCTTAGTTTCGTTTTTTTACACCGTCCCGCACAGATGAGCGTTTGGGAATCATTTGCGAGTGAGAAGTGAATTGGGGGGGGAGGAGGGGGAGGAAGGGGGGAGTGGTGGGTGAGGAGCGCGTCAAGTCTATCCCTTTGGTTTCCTTTGAGGAAGCAGCATGTCCAAAATATACAACGACAAAGAAAAAAAAAAAAAAAACTGTGCTTGGAAGTCCTGCATCATCTCTCTCTCTCCCCCTCCACGCCTCCTCTCCATGATGGGGCGTGTTCCGGGGGGGGGGGGGGGGGGGGGGCGCGAGGCCTGCCAGGCTCCGCCCTCTGGAGTCCATCAGGGTCGTTCGGGGGTGTTCGCTTTGTACACAGCCTGGGGCAGGAGGGGCGGGGCTTAAACCCTTGCATATGCTTGCGTTGACGCTAGGTTTTTGTGTGTGTGTGTGTTGGTGTGTGTGTACGTGTGTGTGTGTGTTTGTGGGGGGGGGGGGGGGGGGGGCGCCCTCTCAGATGGCGGTCTTGTCACTGTAGAAGGGAGTGACGTGGAAGATGTAGCAGTGCGTGCACACTCTGACCGGCTTCACCTGGCCGTAGCGTGGCAGCGGGGCGGAATGGGCCGAGCAACGAGAGCAGAAAATCTGAAAAAGTACACACACACACACACACACACACACAAAACACACACACACACACCGTCAGCCATGTGCTTCAAATACAGCAATCGCCATGACAGCGCTGCGCAACGCTAAATCATATTGGAGCGTGTCTGACAAATCTGAATCCAATCACACATGCACACCACGTTCCCGGTGTAGCATGAATGCGCCGTCTCCCTCCGCTTGTGCACACGTGTGGCACACGTGATTACTCGCACGCAAACATCACCATTATGGACCCCACACACACACGTACGTTTCCTTTACAGCGGTGTGTAATGCGTGACTCACTGCCGCCCACCTGGTGGCCCTCCAAATAGCACAGGGTCAGAAGTCCCCTCCCATCCTGTGTTGATAAACACGGGCAGACCGGGAGAGAGAGACAGAGAGCGGAGGCCTACCTTCCCGCAGCTCCGGCAGTGGTGCTTCCTGCGGATGACCGTGAAGGGAGCCTTGCAGGTGATGCAGGAGTTGCAGGCCTCGTCTGGGACCCAGTCAGGGGGGTCTGTGCGGGCAGAACAGCAGACGGTTACCACCGGAAGAGAGACTCGTTCTTCCTTTTGTGTGTGTGTGTGTGTGTGTGTGTGTTTGTGTGTGTGTGTGTGTGTGTTTGTGAGGTCGCCCACGTCGCTGACCTTCGAACTGTCCGTCGCGGGCCTTGGCAGCAAGCTCTGAGGAGGTGATGGTCTCCTGACAGAGGGCACAGTCCTCCAGCGCTGCACTGCGCAGACCAGGAACTGATGCGGGCAAACAATGAAAACATGGACGGAAGGCCACTTTAGGAATCCCATTCTCTTGATATTAAACAAGCTAGGGTGCTACAGAGAAGGACACGGAGGGGAGGAAAGGGGAGACAGGAAGCGAGATTGGGCTCCCATGTGACGCCGCACGCCAGGCTAGTGTCCCCTTTACCTTTCTTCTCTTTATCGTTGTCTCCCAGCTCCGACTTGGTTGCCATGACTTCAAACAGCGTCTTGAGGATGCTGCGCAGGTCGCTGGCGTAGTTGGTCTGCAGCTGGTCAGCAACACCTGCACGTCAGAGGAGCACACCACACACATCTCATCAGCCAGAGAGAGAGAGAGAGAGAGAGAGAGAGAGAGAGAGAGAGGAAGGAAAGAGAGACAGAGAGAGAGAGAGAGAGAATGAAAGAAAGAGAGACAGAGAGGGAGAGAGAGAGGCCTACCAGATATGCAAACAAAGAGGCGGTGGATGAGGTCACTGCTGCTGTGGAAGCGGGATCGGATCTTGGTCCTGGCGGCCATCTTGGCAGCCTGCAGAGCCAGCTGGATCTCCTGGTGGTCAAAGTCTTCGGACATTCCAGAGCTGGTGGTCAGACTGCTGATGGGGCTGGACCGGAGCGCAGGCGGAGGAGACCCAGACAGAGGAACAAAGGGGGGGGGAGGGGGGGGCAGAAGAACATAGCATCACAACGGTGCCAACAGCAATCTCTGTCGTGAGCCGATCTGAAACGAGCTAAAAGTAAAACTAGCATGCTCAAAGTGAGACGTAGCAAAGCAGCCCCACATATTCCCTCTTCTACAGCAAACATTTGTATGACCGTTTCTAATAGATTCCTGCTATAGGTCGCAGGAGTAGGGGCTCCAACTCCCAATAGATAAAAGCATTCCTGAGAGTATGCATCTCTTCCAAATAACAACATATGAGGGGGGAAATTGGTTCCAGTTTCATATCGTTTCCCAGATGCATGGGCTCGATATGACGCAGCCTCTGCTAGGCTGCCTCAACCACCATCTCATCTAGTCTGCTGGTTACTTTCAATGCTCTGCTGTGGATGGAGACTCAGTGGTTCTAAGCAGTAAAATAAAAACGTATGCTTCTGTACACATTGCATGGTGTTTGTCAGTTATAAGAGACAACAATACAGGGAAGGAATGGTGAGGTCTGAAAAGTCACCCAGTAGCCCACAGTGGGAAGAGCACAGAGATATGAAGCCAATCACTGACTTCAGTGTGATAACATGTCCCTGATGACAAAACAAAATGAGTATGTATTATTCAGAAGATGGCCAGGGTAAGGGCGCGCACGCACACACACAGACACACACATACACACAGTTGGTGGTTACCTGGGAGCGTATGCACTGCTTGAAAGACTACATGTGGTGACAGACACACTCTCACAGTCACTACTTGACACAGAGCTGAGTGGAGAGTTCTGCAAACTAGAAAAAGGGGAAAATGAAAGAAACCAAAAGCATTACAGAACCCATTCATACCAACGGGTGTCACGGTGGAATTAGAGCGCAATGGCAACGATTCTTTTTCGATTATGGAGACATGAGGCGATGGCAAAAGCAGGAGAACACAATTTAAGTGACATGGGACTTAATGCATCCGAACAACATAAGGCAGGTGGTCAAAATCAAACATGGCAAATCAAACAGGGTTAACGTCAAAGCAGGCCGGTATATAGAGCAGCACAGGGGAAATAAAACCCATGGATCAATCGGCAAGGTAGAAAGCCCACCTGCTGCTCTTTTTCCTTTCCTCCTTGGCGCTCCGCTCAGAGTCCTTGCGCCCCCTCTCTCTCTCTGGCCCGCCGCTGGCCTGCAGCATCCTCTCAGTCCTCAGCTGGTGGAGGCAAGGGGAGGCCCTGCCCTCTCTGCTGCTACTGCTGTCCTGAGTCTGGGGCCGGGGCACACCAGCTGCTGCTGCTACCACCAGGCAGTTTTCACAGAGCAGCGCCCTCTCCCGGTCCTCCCCCATCTCCTCCTCCTCCTCCCCTTCAGGCAGGGGGGAGGAGGAGCCGCGCGAGGAGGGAGGCGTCACCTGGGCGGGCTCCTCTTTACCCGAGAGCTCCGGAGCGGGAGGGCCCAGGCGACAGGCCGAGGCCTGGATGACCGTGGCGGGGGGCGGGACCTTGCGGCGCTTGTCCAATCCCAGGGCCAGGCTCAGCCCGAAGCCCCCGCTCTCCGCGGCGGCGCCGTCGTCGTGGCCGTCGTCGCAGCTGCCGCAGCAGACGCAGGAGTTGAGCAGGCAGTGCGTGGCCACCAGGGGGCCGCAGGGCTCCGCCTCGGGGGCGGGGCCGCGCGGGAGCAGCAGCTTGTCCACGGCCAGCTCCGTCAGGCTGGGGGAGCGGGGGTTGAAGATGACGGTGGCCGACAGCTTCATCCCGCCCATGCGGCTGGCGATGGCCTCGGCGGTCTCGGGGGCGGAGCTTTCCAGCGCCACCTCCCAGCCGTTGGTGTAAGGCAGCGGCTCGGAGCCCGGGGCCGTGGTGCACGGCGCCCTCTTGGGCCCGGAGCACTGGGGGCTCTGGCCGCGCGGCCGAAGGCACGCCTCCTCCTGCGACGGGACCCCGGGGGAGGGCCAGCCGTTCCTGGCCGCGTGCGGCCGGGGGGTCGGTCGGCGCTGCGCGGGGCCGCCGGGCTCCGCGGCGCGGGAGGGCGAGGCCAGGCGGCCGCGGGCCTCCTTGGACATGCCGGCGATGCATTCGCCCGACGCGTCCAGGTCCTCCATGAAAAACACCCGGTCCTCGTCCTCCACGTACAGGCCCGTCCGCAGCCGCCCCCCGGGGAACCTGCGCGGGGAGTTGTCCGTGCTGGACGCCCCGCTGGAGCCCCCGGCCTCGGCGGGGCGGGGCAGGTGGGCCGGGGAGTTGCCCTGGCTGGGTGGCGACAGCAGCGTGGACATCTCGTCCCCCACGCGGTGCACCATCATGTTGAGCTGCTCCAGCTCCTCCTCGTCGTACTGCATGGAGCAGGCCAGCTCCGCCTCCTCGGCTTCCTCGCACGCCACCTCCGCCTCGCCCTCCCCGGGCTCCTCCAGCTCTGTCTCCACCTCCTCCCAGCCCCGCACCACCTCCGCCGACTCCTCCTGCGCCTCCTCCTGGCTGCTGGAGACAAACGGCGCCGGCTGCGGCGGCTGGGGCGACGGCGGCTGCTGGCCCGGCGTCTCCGGCTCCCCGTTGACGGCGTCCCCCGCGGGGCAGCAGGGGGAGTGGCGCTCGGGGGCCGGCGTGCTGCTGGGGGCGGGGCCCTGGTCCGGGGAGAACTCCCCATCCTGAGAGATGCACAGATTCCTTTCCAGGGTCAGCAGCTCCTCCTCCGTGAGGGTCTGCAGCAGATCTCTGCACAGCAAGCACAAAAACAAAACAAAAAAAAACAACATTAATATTACCACTGTAACACAGTGGGAGTACGGGCTTGTCTGCGAGACGACACATCATTACTCAGGGGGAGTTTGGTGCAGTGCTGGCTTTCTGTCCTCCACCACCACCCCCCCACACAACAACAACAACAACAACAACATGAACCCGGTACCTGATTTTCTTCATTAAAGTGCGGAAGGGCCGGAAGAGCTCAGACATGTCTTCTGATTTGCGATCGAGGTTGAGAGGACCTTCGGAGTACACCACCAAACCACTGCAGAGAGAGAGGGGGGGGACACCATTTAGACTCCATCACAGACATGGATGGGTCAGAAAGAGGTCGGCTAGGCGCAGGACATAAAAGGGGCAAGGGCCAAACACTTACCACACAATGGCTAGTCTGGGAATTGTAAACATGAGTGCGGGTTCATAGTCGTCGATCATGTCTTGCGTGAGATAACCCAGCTTCAGGGCCCTGTGAGAAACATCCCGTCGACAGCAGAGTTTAGAAAGTGACAGCCCAGGATGTACATGGATATCAATGGGACGTGACTCAATTTGATTTTCTTTCATGTGAGCTCCGGAGAGGCGACGAGGCGACCCCCCCCCCCCCCCCCCCCCCCCCACCCCCCCGTCCTCCCAGCCTGGCCGCGCGGCGCCACATGGAGCTGGTTTTCCCCGCCGTGAACCCACCTCTCCACCGTCTCGCAGAAGAGCACAATCACTTCCTGCTGCACGTCGTATTCTTTGGGAGACTTTACAGGCACCATGGCTGACACATAACTGGCAACACAAGAATCGGGAGGGGAGAGAATGTAAATACAGAGCAAAAGCCGTCTCCAGGCAACAAAAAAAAAAGTTGATATTTATTTAATTATATATAAATGATATATTATGATATATGTATATTATGTGTGTGTATGGAAAAAAGTCTGGAGGCAGTCGAATGTTGACTTACAGTGAGAAAAACAAAGTCAACAAAAACCCCGGTCACCTGAGTTCGAACTCTGCGAAAAGGCTGTCGAAGTGTCGCAGGGCGTCCTTCATGCGGTCCGTGTAGAGGTGCAGGTCCCGCAGGGCCTGGTCCCGCGTGATGCTGCGCAGCTCCTCCAGGCTCCTCGTCAGGTCCTTGGCCAGGGGCCTCATGGCCATGCTCTCGATCTCCCGGTTCATGATGATGGAGCCGGCCGCCAGGCACTGCGGAGAGAGGGACGACAGCCAAGCCCGCGTTTAGGGGAACGGAAGACACCGGCGGCCGCATGAAAGCCACGGCCGGGACTAATGCAAAGGTTGTGTTTGGCTCAGTTATTTTTATTTTTTTTGCCTGAGCCAATACTCAGGGGACTACGGTACCTCGGCTCCAAACCACAGCTGCCCGGCCAGGTTGTCATGGCGAATCTCCTCCGGGAACTTGACACTGAAGTCTCGGTTGGCCCGGTCGTTAGGGATACATTCATCCATGATCTGATTGATGATGTTCAACACGTTGTCCTGCAGACAAGAGAGGGCCAGCTAGAGTCAGCCTAGAGTCAGCCAGTCAGACAGGAGCGGACCAAACCCACAGAACGAGCAGAAATGCCGCTCAGGATGATGAGGATATGTACAGTTTCACATTATTGTTCGTCTGCTTTGTCGCTACCAAAGTTCCTTTTTTTAACCTCGTCTCATCTTTCAACTGGAATGCTATTCTACCTGGAATCAATTGAAGAACATTTTATTAAAAAAAGACCAATCAAAATGCCGGCTCTACTGTGTTAGCAATATGGTCACCCAAGCACTAGCCTAGACCTATTTTTTCCTTGCGCTACAAATGCCAAGAGCTAATCAAGAGCATGGCATGTGCACAACAGCCATAACAGTGAAATACAATGAGCTCCTCCATCGAGCATCGCAGCTGTCTACATACTGAATTGTCATCAGATATGGCGCCGTGTCATTCTCTGCTCTCTCTCGGAGCCCAAAGCATTACCATCGGCTCCTTTGTGGCGGTGTGCAGCGCATGAACCTCAGAGGAGCAGCCCCCCCCGCCCCCACCCAGAGTACTGCCTGTTCCCTCCGCTGTGGCAGATTCACGCGAGGTGACACAGCACATAAACTCCTCCCGTCGATGTCACGCCATTCCCGCGGGAGCTAATCGGCAACATTAGCATCATGCGCGTGATGCATCAGTGGCTGCCAAAAAAAAAAAAAAAAAAGAGAGAAAAAAGTCTTCAGACAAACGCCCCCCCCCCCCCTGTCGCCAGCCTCTCGGCTCGCGTGTCTGAATGCCGTCGGGCGCGATCCTTTGAACAGACCAGATCCGGCGGGCCGCTCGGGGAGGAGAGCAGGGCCAACATAACAGCGCCAGTGAGGGCCATGAATAGGACACGACGGCAGCAGTGGCATGTTCAAGTGGGCAGCTCTGGCATGGGCAACACTTGGGCCTTCTATTCTCGTGAGGTTCAAGGTTTGCGTGGCAAGTGCTGAGGCATGCCAGGGTGCATCCTGCCGAGAGTCCTTTAAGGGGAGAGGGTGCTAAAAATGTGACTGCTCCCCCGGCTACGAGACGGCGGGCGCCGTCTTTGAAAGGCGCGGCCCACGGGAGTCCCTGACCCACAGGGCTGGAAGGAGCAGGGCGGCATGGCATGGCTCCCCAGAGCTGGAGGCCTGACGTACGGCCGCTGCAGGAGCTCGGGTGTCGGCGGCTGCCAGGGAGCTTGGAGCACAGCTCCGCGGAGCCGCAAACATCAAGCGCGTTATGCCGGCGTCACTTTTGGCCAGATAATGAAGCACGCACGGTGAGAGGTGAGGGATGAGCGACAGGCCAGGTAAGATGAGAAAGGACAGAGAGGGTGGCACAGAACAGAGGTTATATGTGAGAGAGAGAGAGAGAGAGAGAGAGAGAGAGAGAGAGAGAGAGAGAGAGAGAGAGAGAGAGAGAGAGAGAGAGAGAGAGAGAGAGAGAGAGAGAGAGAGAGACTAGCGGGGTTATGTGGAGAAAACAAGAGAGAATAGAGAGGTTATGAGGAGAACGGGAGCGAGGCATGGAGAGAAAGAGAGCAAAAAGGAGAGAGAGAGCGAGAGGTTAAGTGGGCAAAGCAAGAGAGGATAATTGGGGATCAAGTGATGGCCTTATTAAGTGACTTTCCCCCGGTGGGCCGGTGCGGTGGGGTGAGGGGGGCTCACGCTGGCAGAACCCAGCGTGATGCAGCAGCCATGCATTGCTTATTCACAGTACCGCCGCCTCCTCCTGCCCTTCAGAACAAAAACACACAGCGCATCACGCAGGCAAGCACATCCACATTCAACAAGGAAGCGTAAAGCTTCCTCGTTGAATGTAAAATCTCGGACATCTCACGCTGGCTGAGCGGGGTTGCATGCTTTGCTCTGTGATTCACGCCGAGCTCCACCCCTGAAACGCAGCACTGATAAGCACCTCAGAAAGTTATTTTTGCTGTCGCTCATGTCTCACTCTTCCCGATTGCTCCTCCTGTGATAATGCGTGAGCCACGTTTCAGCTGGTAAAACACAGATAATCCATCACTATTAAAGATGACATGGTTTGGTTTGCTGTTAAGGTCTGTTGCCACAACACTACACTGACTTTATCACAAAGAAGTCATCAAGCATGTCTTTGCATGCTAATATCCCTTTTCTGGAAGAACTCCAGACTATATTTTTTCACCCAATAACGTCAATAAAGTCACCAGCCAACGTGTCACCCTTGTAACAGTTTTCTTCCAGCCCCGAGTACAGCCCAGCACATGCACGTTGTCAGGGCAACAGGCGTGTTGCTCCAAAAACAGGCCTGGGGTCAATGGCTGCTTACAAACAAGTGCTTCTTATCTCAACTTATCAGTGAAGCTGCACGATAGCCGAGACATTCAACCACCGGTCCTGAAGAGAGCCTGGAACCGTTGACTCCATCTTCCACTCTGAGAGGGCTTAATGTGAAACCTGTGCTCCTGTCAGACCACTTTAGATGACTGCCGATGTCTGGATCACATCATAATTACACGCCATGGTTTTTTTTTGTTGTTGTTGTTGCCTGTCCACTATACACATATCGATGCTAGACTGAGCTTTCTGAATACAGCTCTGATCCAGTGGATGAAATCTCATTTTTGCATTTAGCTGGCATCGGTTGGACCTGCCTTCAGTTCTTGTTATGATCAAAGATACGATTGCAAATGAATGTGTTGAAAAATGCAAATTCTGCCGCGGCGCCATTATAAACCGCAGATCTAGTCTGTCTGGTCTGTGATGACCCGGGTCGCCTGACTGGGGCACGACGTTCCTCAGCAGCGTTCAACCATCAATCCACAACGTCCGACGCACTGCGGAGCGTGGGATTCAGCTGAGGCAGAACCCGCAGCTGTTTTAAGGACTGCGTTTCGGGGCCTGTTGATGTGTGTTGCCGGTGTTGTGTTCTGTGTTCCGTGCTCTGTGTTCACTTCGGACCTGGCAGGAGCGGAACTGGTTGACCAGCAGCGTGCATCTCTGCGGGTCCTTCCGGCCGTCCAGACTGTCCAGCTCCGTGGCCACCTGGTTAAGCTCCTCGTCCGCATAGTAGAACTGGGCCAGGAGCTGGGGATCCGTCCTCTGTGGACACACACAGACACAGAGACAGAGAGAGACGGACAGAGAGAGAAGACAGGTTAGGGGAGCGGCGATTGACTGAGTGGGGATCCACGGGGGGGGGGGGGGGGGATGAGTAGAAGAGCAGAACAGGCCGGTGGGCTCGACAGGTAACCATGAGGTCACCTGTATTATATAACCCTGTATGGCTCCAGCCTAAAATAAGGTCAGTTGGCAACCGTAGCGAGCCATCTGAAAAGATCGGACACTAAGAACCATGACACACGCGTCAATGAAAAACCGTTTGGGGCGTTTTGATATTCGACGGTTGGGAGCCGTTAGTTACCAAAGCGATAGATGACGTCAGCTACCACAGAGTGACAACACACATATCTGAAGAGCAGGGAAGTTCTCTGATAGTGTGTGTGTGGTGTGGGGAGGCGTGGAGGTGTTGGCAAAGGGTTTGAGTCATTATCCAGCACCATGCTCCACGGTGCCGCCGGGCAGAGCCCAGCACCGGCACAGCACTGCCTGGTGTGCACCCACGCAGAGAGGCAGGCTGGCAGGATGGCTGCTGCTGAGATACTGGGGTCATTCAGGACCACACGCGCACGCACAGACACACAGACACACAGACACACAGACACACGCACGCACAGACACACACATACATACACACACAGAGCGAGACCAAGAATCCATTACCGGGCACAGTCGTCTTTATATCATCCTATATCAAAATAAAAGCCATTCAAGTAGCCTACAAGGCTACCGAAAAACGGATTGTGGAACCGGTCCAAGAGTAGACCGGGCTTCAAATTGAATGATTAAAGTCTTAATCTTAAAAGCAGACTGGAAGGTTGGTTGGTTCGGTCGGACGTTAACTTTCATTGTTCATTGTTCATGATTACACCTCAAAAGTAAAACAAAACGCAAATCAGACTTGGATTACAATAAGTCGACGACAGCGCACTCCCTAGTGATGAAGCTGCACTTAAAGTCAACCTGGAGTGACCCCAGGGCTGCACGGGGACAGTGTGTACGGCCAGTCAAATGCTAATGGCTTGGACCACACACACACACACACACACGCACACACGCACACACACATATACACACATGCACGTACACACACACACACACACACACACACACACACACGCGCGCACACACACACGCACACACGCGCGCACACGCATCACCATCACAGACCGCAGGAGCCCTGGTGACGGGGGGGGGGGGGGGGGCGGCAGCCGCAGCATGCCAGCACAGCATGACAGTGCATGCCAGAAACCAGAGGCCTTGTTCTCAGAGAGGCTGCGTGACGGGTGAGGGTTTACCCAGCAAGCTGGGAGCCGCCTCGACCAAGTGCCTCTCTTTTCCCACCACGCCTTTGTTGCTGAAGTGTGCAGCGGTGTCCCTGGCGTGATGCATCTCCTTGACTCTCAGCCTCTCTGTCTGTCTGTCTGTCTGTCTGCCTGCCTGCCTCTCGTTCTCTGAATAATGTGCAGGTTGGCGTTCCACTGGCTCACTGCTGCCTGCTCCCTCATCAATAATGAAACAAACAGCATGGAGATGAGACCTACAGCAGGAGACTTGTGGAATAGGGATTTGTTATTACGGGGGAGAGAAAGGGTTGTTTTTTTTTCTGTGTCTATCAAAATGGAATATCAAACCTTGCAAAACTGAAAACCCCAATTTGAGTGCATCGGTTTACCGGTCTAGCATATCGGTTTTCTCCATCATACATATGCCCGGGCAGGACAGTGTGGTGGCTAGAGTGTTCGATCGCGAGTCCTAAGGTTACAGAGTTCAATCCCCTAGGTCTGCAGCTATAGGCATCCTTGAGCAAGATGCCAAACCCCCAACTGCTCCTCCAAGGCAACGGGCATGGATGTGAATTCACTGCAGGTTGCTCTGCTCTTGGGAGCCATGACGAACCACCTCCTTTTCATCTGTAGAAATGGTTCAACCGTGCTACAAGTTTGACTGGTCTTGTTGAACAGTAAAGTTGTAAAGACCCAGACCGGAACTACAAAAAACAAGGCGAATAACCGATAGACAAGCAAATAGGTCACACTCAAATACGAACACCTAGACCAGGTCTTAATATAGTTAGTTCTACAAAGGCTGATGCAAAAATGTCCACAGTTGGTGTGGGCGTTTGTTCTTAATAAGGCCATGTGCATGCTCCTTCTCCATAGATAAATCACAGGCAAGGCCTTGGAATATGGGGTAGCCTTATGTCCTTATATACCCTACCTACTGCACACAGCTGCCAGGGTGGGGAGAGGAGTGGGAATTACGAACACATGCGTATGCATATGAACTGAGATGCATCTACTGTATAGCGAAAAGTAACCATCAAGTTCAGAGAAGGATTTGGTCATCGATAAGAGGATGTCATGCCTTCATGCTAAATTCGTGTTTAGAGTTGGCCGTAGATGTGATATTAAACTGCTCTAACAGATCTGAGTGAGAAAATAACAGATGAACAGGAATGTTCTCAATGTGTAAGAAAGAGCAGGTCTGTTGAAAACAGTTGGAAGACATTTTCAGGCTGGAGCATCGAGCTGAACAGAGAGGTGGCATTCCTTTAAACATTCCTGCAGAATACAGACTGAAGAAGCATGCAAAGTACAGAGATGGCACGTACACACGCATGCACGCACACGCGTGCACACAAGCACACATTCCTGTCGTGCTATGTCATAAAGAGTCAATAGAGGTCTATTCTCTTGGCAAGTGAATCTACCTTTTTGACTTTGGGAATATTGATATTTGATTTGAAGTGACTGCAGAATACAAGCTGGATTTATGGACATTTGTCCATCACATTTAGGGAAATACAACATTCATAGAGGTCACTCCTGGAAAGCAAACACGTTCTCAATGTGGGGAATTCCTCGACTGCCTACGCTACAGAGTGAGAACTTCCAAACCCTTGCCCACAGAATCAACAAGGCTGCCCTTGTTGAAGGACCACTGGTATTTCTGACGTCGACATGACAACTCATGGGGCTCCAGGGTTCAGGGCAGACTCACGTCAAGTCAACATTAACTTGTAAATGACATTTCACACCACAAGGAGAGTTCCTCAAACAACTGGTAAGTAACGGACGTTACTTCAACCCATTTGCAAGCATAACATTTAGCAGAATCAAATCACCACTTGTGACCTACAATTAGGGCTGCCCCCTCTTAGAAACGAGGCCACACAAGTCATATAATGCAGACTGGCCCACTTTTTGAGAAGCTAATCCAAAACCTCTAATGCTAGTGTGGGCCGCGGTTGGTTGCTTATAGTGTGGTTATGAGTCAGAGCGGTGGTACTTCCTGTCAGTTTTTTTTTTTTTTTTCAGAACACCCAAAGTGAAAGATCTGATTCGACAACAAATTGCAAACTGTCCATTCGCTAACAGACTTCATTAAACATTAAAGAGGGGAAAACATTTTTCCATTACGTTGGGAGCAGTTGTGCATGGCCAGTAAGTGCGTCAACATTCGATGTGTGTGTGTGTGCGTGTGTGCGTGCGTGCGTGCGTGCGTGTGTGCGGTGTGGTGGGGGGGGGGATTCTTGACGCTGCAGGTTGCATCATTACCAGGGTGGGCAAACACCACTTTGCCTGAATGGCGAGATGATTCAGCAGATTGAACGCGCCAGCTTGACCGCTTGACCGCTGCGGCCTGCCGTCTGCGTCCTGGGTGCCCGCTCGCCAAGGTGACCCTTAATGCGCGTGATCCCTGCATTCAGACAGACCGGTCGTTTCGGACCATTCGGACCAGCCAACAGTGGCTGGACAGCGCCGCCGCTCCAGAACAGTGGCTGGACAGCGCCGCCGCCGCAGCAGAGCGCCTTCCTGTTGCTTTACTCCGCCAAACGGATAAGCGGCGGCTCGATACTTGACGTCACTCAGAGGAATGCCTGACTAACTTGTCCGTTTCCCCGCCACCAACGGCTCCTCAGAAGGTCTCCAGAGGGCTTTCCTCCGAGGAGGAATGTCCAAAAGCCCCTGTGCTTTACAGTAACTGGACTTTTGTTTTCATTCAGTCTGAGCTGACGGGACGGGGGGGGGGGGGGGGGGGGGGGGGGAAGGCGACAGGCACAGTGAGTGAGCTTCCATGTAGTCCGTGCATGTGCTGCAAGCCCACTTAAGGGAGTGTATTAGAAACCTTGCCTGTGCCCTCCGTTCTCTATTCCTGGCCCAATTCAGACGGCTGGCGGCGAGCCAGGGGTTCCTCTGTTGGAGCGGAGACAAACGCAGTGTATGTGGGGTGGGGTCCACGTCACTCTGCCAGCCAAGTAAGTAGGTAGGCAAGTAAGAGGGAAGATGAGCATCCGTATGCTGTTCATAGCGGGACTTGGGCACAACACCTGGGCCAGAACGCCAACAAATTCTTACTGAAACTCTTCCAACAGAATCACATGGTCACATGTGATGGTAGCTAACACTACCTTGGTTGGATGTCCACTATAGAAAGGGACAATCCCTTTATGCATACATATTCACCAAGAGTATATTTATAGTATGTTACGCCATTTAATTCATGATAGTGCACCCCGTTTTTCTGGCACGGTAGTAAAAACAAAAACAATCTGTTCTAAAAAAAAAAACAATCTGTTATTAAGTAAAAAGCAATCTTTTAAACCACAGTAGATTCAGAGATGTTTGCCCATCTGGATTCATGAGGTCATAATCTGGGTCTGTTCTTGTTTCTGGAGGGCTGCCCTAATCTGTTGTTTTGGCTGTGTGATGCTCTGTGCACATGCACAACTTAGTCAACCAGAGGGGTGAGGATCAAGGGGACTCGCGGATGGGGGGGGTCTGATGGGGTTTGTTTACGACTGAGGTGGCACCCAGAGCTGGTCCCCTGGAGTTGATGATGTTGATGAACGTAGGGACAGCCGTTTGGAGAGACCCATTGTACAAGTTTGATCACTTCCCCACACTTTACTGCCCACAATATTACCATTTCCCTATAAGAGTCATGTACACCCATGGCCTCCTGCTCTATTAAATCAAATACTTTGCGGTCAAGAAGCGTTCAAAAATAAATAAATTGTCATCACATACCCAATGAATTATCTTTTTACATGTACATTTACCCCTGTTGTTTATTTGCACTGATTATATCCCTGCATCCCTATCTTTTTTGCACCACCACCATTGCACACACTCTAACATAGCACCTTACCATGGTCATATTTCACAGGGTCAGTCCCTATCAGGCCTTGTAATCACTTCATATTCTTTTTACTTTTATATTTCTGTGAGTGATCTGTACTTTATGTGGGTGAAATATGTGTGTATGTGTGTGTATGTACTGTACTAGATGTCAAAAATTAGCCTTAGGAGGAGTAAAGTATCTATCATCCATCATCTAGCCATCTTATCTTGTGGTAGAATCCACAAGTGCATGCTAGTTTTATGGGCAGGCTTTAATGTATAAACTCAACAATTAACAAAAATGTCACGGATGGCAATAATGATACAATTCTATGCACATGATTCTTGAACTATTCTTGTAAAACATCCTTCCATCCATCCAGGAACAACATTCCTTGCACCTCTGGCAAAATAAACAGATAAAATGGATTAAGGTCACTACAGCCAGAGAAGAATAACACAAAGACAGCTATGTACTTTAATGATCTGTCTCTTCAGTTTTGTCCCCTAAGCCCTCTTCACCAAGTGTGAGTCACTGCTAACCATTGCCCTGTCTGCGTCAAGCCCCCACATACAGATCTCATTGTATCGAAAACAACCACTGGCTGCTGGCTCTACTTTGGCTGCCCCGAACCACACATGAGGGCATGCATGGACCGGGATGCAGGGATGTGTGTTGAGGAATGCATGCAGCATGCGCACACATATCCATGTACACAAACAAGACACACACACACACACACACACACACACACACACACACACACACACACACACACACACACACACACACACACACACACACACACACACACACACACACACACACACACACACACACACACACACACACACACACACACACACAGAGATAACCACTGGCCTCACAATCCAGACAGAAGACAAAACGATGAAGGAGGAGACATCGGTCTGTGGAAATTTCTAAGGGGAGACACTGTTTCTTTATTTAAATGGCCTGCCAGGTATTACCAAAAGCCAAAGCTGATCTCCAAGTGGCCGTGCTACTTTTCATCTCTTCTCTCGATCGTCTTCCCGGACGTCTGCTGGAGATATGATTACCTCGTGACCTCCTCTTTGAGAGGAGGCGTGTTCTATACCACTGTGTTGAGTGCAATACGTCTTATACTCATGAGACAAAAGCAATTTAAGTGCATGGTCAGAGGCCATCACAACAGTGAACAGAGCCACATATTGAGTGAACCATCGCAAAATATCAAGGCCACCGATTATCATCAAAAAGACACGATGCATTGGCACTGCCATGACGAGGGCCACCAGAGCCTCTGTAGCACCCCCTGAACCTCCATCCACTGCCCCTGGCCGTCCATCACGTGGCCCCACCACACCGAGGACAGCCGGACATGCTTCCCAATCCTGCAATGAATTTTAAAAAGGCTTCATTCGCGTGGCCTGTCCACACCAGCACCAGGGGTCAGCTCTCTAAATCCCAGCCTGCTGACACCAAATCAATTACCGCAAGGCTGTTGGGTTAGCAGAATGGAGACATCCATAAAGAGCTGGAGCTATCAGGCTAAGCCCGAGACCCAGACGGGCCAAAGCTGCTCAGCAGTTTGCCGCTCGGCCCTCTCCTCCACCGAGCGCTGTGCCCACTGTGCAGAATTTTAAGGAGACACTAATTACTCGTGCTTCTCTCCCTTCTACGACTTGCATGGAAGCTATATTCACAAATAAGATGGGGACTGTGGTGACAAGGGAAGCATTGTGTACGCTAAACAAAGCTTGACAAACATGTTTACATGGAGGATTTGTGGTGATTGTTTGTTGTCTTACATGCCTCTTAGAAATTTGACCAAGAAATTCATGACAACGATGTTGAGATTGAATATTGATAGTGATATATATATATATATATATGATACCACACCACCAATGTTGATACCACACCACCACCCCACTGAATGTTGGGTACCAAAAAGAACCCTGAAGACATGCAGAAGATGGAGAGCAGTGGCCCCCATTCTGGCTCTGGCTCTGGGCCTGTCACGCTGACATATGAGCTGGTGCAAAACTGAAGGTCAGTCCCTGAATGCATGACAGTGGAACGGCAGAAACGGTGCCGCGGCAGTGGGGGGAAATGCACAGGTTTAGCTTCCTGACGCCTCCCTCCGTCGCTCATACTTTCAAAGTCTCTCTCAAAAGGAATGTCAGTGAGAATGTTGCCATTCTGACCGTTTGGAAACTTGCTTAACTTGCTCTTTCTTGCTTCATGTATAAACATAATCACTCCCATGCTTTTATCCTATTCTAGCCACCAGACTGATTAGTATCTGCCATCATGACAAAATTTGATCTCATCAAAGAATGTTGTTAGATGAGGAATTGGAAAACAACAAATCAGCCTTGTTGAGGTTTACCCACATAGCTGTTTTGATGGGTCCCCCATTTTACAATGACATTAAGCTCTGCCTGTTTGAATGTCATAATTTTACATAAACGCGAGCTGAATGTGGGTCAGTCGGCTGCCTTGAACCTTGCATGCTTTGCACCTAGCTTACAGCAGGCCCTGCGAGTCGGGTACAAACAGAGCAGACAGGTACATCATGTCCCTCAAAATGATGCACGGTGCTCTTTGGAAACACTGGGAAAGGAATCGTGGGGCATCGAGAGAAGCAAATCTTCCTCGGGTGAGATTGGTGAGGCAGACAACAGCGCTGGGAATATCAATAGCCTTCTCCAGGAGAACATGCTGATCCCTCGCTTTTCTCATCTCCCGAAGAACATAGTTCGATAATAAACAACTTATGTGTTGCTGTGAAATGGAAGCGCAGCGTGGTGCTCAACTTAAACTGGGCAGACGTCATCATTGAGCAAGGAAAGGTATTAGCTGTTTTACTAAGATTTTGTGCAGAAAAATACAACAAATAATTTCTAGAGGATCCAAATATTCCATGCAATACGATTTTTTGGGGTTTTTTGTATGATCGGCTATGTAAAAAAAAAAAAAAGCATATCTTATAATTAGGCAAAGTCTTATTTGCCTGCATTATTAGCAGGCAAGTGTTTGTGCCTTAAAATACACAGAGCTTCAGAAGCTTGAGTGAGTCATGCCTGTGACAACACTGTGGTGAACCATGACACGCAGGCCCAAACCCCAACAATGGACAGCAAAAATGCTGTAACAGCAAACATGGTTAACCATTAAAAAGTGAAATGACGCACGTGTGTATGTAGTGTAGACAGAGTATAGAGATTATCTACTCTCCATGCCTTTACACCTCGCTTGTTATGACATTACTGTTGCCCAAACTCAGATCCCTGTTTTCCTGGTACAAAAAACTTGAAATGTGCTCATATGATCATCATATGAACATGTGCTCATATGATTAATCTGGTGCCGTGCCCAGCACCAGTAGCCTACATGTTTGGGTTACTAGTGCTTTCAGTGGTACAGGATTTAATTAGAATTTCCAAAGGATTGACTCTGCAAGTCAGTGTAGTACAGCTACATGACTGATAGCATTGGTGTCAAATCAAGTTACGCAAGGCGAGCCTTCAGTTCCGGTGAAACTTTGACTGTACTTTAACGCAAGTTACATACAGAGCAACAAGCGAGATTGCTATTGATTAAAATAACTAATCCAATCACTACAAACACATTGTCTTTAAACAAGACTCATTCAAATAATTTAAGTGAGCGGCAATCATGTTGGCCAATATTTAACCATTTGAAGTATAACTTTAATTAAAATATGAACTATGCAGTTAACCACGTGTACTTTGCGAATAAATCGTATAACCCAACACAATAATTTCAGAATCCTGGTCTTCAGGAATGTCAGGAGAATACATTTTAACGTTGATTACTGTGACAACTACTGACACATTACCACTCACTTTCAAGACTTAGCAATACATATCCGTCCGTCCATGTAAACAACAGTTTACATCTCAGAGTAGACCAGAAAACCTACAGCTAATGTTAGCAAATGGTGTGGTGGTCTATAAAGTGGCTAGCAAGCCACATTCATCACAGGCAATCCTCGCTACTGTTTTGCTAGCAGGTTGGAAAAGGTGTTCAGAGCATTACAATTGAAGTGTTGACGAGGGGTCCACTAGGGAGGGTTCAGTCATGATAACTTACCTTGGGCTTGTACAGCCACTTCCGAAAGCGATTCATCGCTGCCGCGCCGCCTCCCTTTGTCACCGAGCCCTCCTCTCCTACCTGTGTGTCGGTGAGAGCAAGCAGCACAACACGGCTAAGCTAGCTAGCGGCTGGGAGTCCTAAAACGAGCGAGAGAGAGAGCAAAGCTACAATTCGCCGTGTCTAAGTAGAAACGGCAGGCTTCAAAAATAGACACATGGCTCGTTTACATGTGATGTTTCAATTCCATCTCTTCTAAATCCGAGGTTAGCTGTCTCCGCCGCCCAGTCACTTCCACGTCCAGACGCTGTAGAGCAGCCCAGACGGCTCCGCGGTGCTTCTCGCTCTCTCTCCCTGCTTGATGACAGTCACGTTGACAACACGCGCCACCCACTTTCCCAGGAAACGGCTCGCACCGTACGTCACCGCATTACACGCTGTGTTCATTGTTACCGTCCACGCAAAACAAAGGATGCGGATGTTGCACAATGCATGCCTAAAACAGATGTATGCTCTCTCCTGTTAAAATAAACACTCTTTGAAACATGTCCCAATTAATCAATGATTATTTTCTCGATTATTGAGACGGATCACTTGACCTTACGTTTTTTGTTTACATCTGTTTGTTGCTAAGCAACGTCTTGACGATACTTATGTACGTACTACTGTGGGTAGACCGTGGTCTGTGTATAACCTCTTCAAAGTCCTGATTCAAATAGATGGGTAAGAATCAACAACCTCTAATCTCGCCATGTATGATCCTGGTTTAGCCTATGCGAAAACCTAAATTCGGAAATGTTCCATATTTTTGGCATGTTTTAGGTAGATGCTGGATACCATAACATGGCATCGAATTGTGGACTTCTTGTTAAGGAGGCAACTATGCTGCTTGATAAATTTGACCCAAGCAAACAATGTTTGAATTACTTCATGGAGGATGCAACAAAGGCTATGGGGGCTATGGAGGTACTGTGTGCGCGTGCGCGTGTGCGCGTGTGCGTGTGCGTGTGCGTGTGCGTGTGTGTGTGTGTGCGTGTGCGTGTGCGTGTGTGTGTGTGTGTGTGTGTGTGTGTGTGTGTGTGTGTGTGTGCAGGCAAAAACTCCTTTATCGACAGCAAACCTATCATGTATTACAGAACATCAATGAGCTGGACGAGATGTTCATCACTGACATTTTGCACAGCTGTGTGGAATTCAAATTGCTACTGGACGTGGTCGTTGATGCCTTCTATGCCCAGCATGTAAAATGCGTATCGAGAGGCGATCGCAACCAGTTTGTTGGTGAGTTGGGAGCATTTTGAGTTTGAGTTTTCAACAAGCAAATAACAAAGACTGACACATTTTTTATTTGAGTGTCCATGTGTTGTGTAATTCTGCAGTTATGTGTTACCTGGCCACCTTTCGTCTCGATGACCTGGGACTTAAAGGCTTTGGCAACATTATCAAATATCTGGACTTCAAAAAGATGCACAAAGTGAGCAAATATGTATGGGACAATCTGTTGCATTCCAAATAACCATTATATGATATTTAACTAGTCTAAATAACTATATTAATTTCCTTCGGTGCAGCTCATGAGTTTCTTCTTCAATGTCACAAACCTAACTACCTGGATACAAGGGGAGTGGAGTCAGATCTATGATGCTTCTTTTGTAGAAACCAACTTGATTGCACCATTGCTAAGGTGAAGAGAAGTATAAATGTTCTGCAGGATAGCTGTATTGACTTCATGTGTATCAATGTTTTTTTTCTGCTGAATACATGAAAAAATGCATACTTGTGTTTTTTTTCTGACCACTAGATGGTGCCCAGAGATGGCTGTCCTTATGGACCAGCTTAGTGTTGAAATGTCGTACATAGGCCAGGTGAAGAAGGCTGTCGTCAAAACCACGGTTCCTCAGGAGTTTTCTCTTACCAAGTCCAAGCCTCGTGCTCTGCCACTGCCCGAGCTCGTCCCACAGCAAGAAAAACATCGACCTGCAAGTTTGATTTATTTATGTCCTTAAATTCCCATCAACTAAGAGTACAATATCATTCATCCATCCATCTCGTTCAAACTGAAAAACAAAACATAAAACTTCATTCTTTACTGAATGTGTATTGTGTTGTATGTTCTTATTTAGGTTCCAGATAGTACTTACAGGGCTCCAAAAGAAGTTAATGCCATAGCAGAGGACAAACACCGGAACCATGAAAAGGCAGAGGTATGATGGTTATCTTTTTATTAGTTATCAAAACCTATTTAGTCAGTAACAACAAGGACTTTTGGTAGGTTTGTGACATATTGTATCTGTCCTGATTAGCATTTGAAATGACATATGTATTTAATTTTATCTGATAAATATTAATGTTTTTCCCCATCATATGTTGACACCAACTGTTTTCTGCATAATGTACTGTCCCAGCTCAAGTTTGAGACTTGATTCAAGATCCATTCAAGTCCTTTATTGTCAAATGTGCAGCATGTGCATCATTTATAGTCATACTGTACAATGAAATGTATCAGACGAGGCCCGTTCCAACATGGAAGGTAAATCAAAGAAAACAGTTCAATTAATGTAAATACAATAAGTACAGAATAACAGTGAGAGCAGCGATGGAGAATGATGCGTAGCAGTGTGTCCCAGTCATACTGGATGCGCGATGGTGCAGTATGCATAAGAAGAAATAAATAACACTTTTAATAAAAAAAAGACCTTCGAAGTCGGAGCAGAGCCCTCGTCAGAGCGGCCATACTTGGTGCACCAGAAGAGCTCTTAGGCCTTAGACTTGGACAGCACTGCTCGAGTTCCATCTACACACAAGGTTGTGAGACTAAAAGATTGTATTTGTAGAGAAAATAGTTAGAATGTATGAATCTATTCTCCTTCAATACAGCAATGTCTGTGTGTGTTTGATTGTGTGTGCATGCGTTCATGCGTGCCTGCATGCATGCTGCATATGTGCGTGTCTTGGCTCCACTATAGAGTAACAACTGGCCCAAGCTCAACAAAACAGCCATCTTGAGGGCGGGAGCCCTGTATGACCGCAAACTGGAGAAAGAACTGATAAGGTAGAGCACATGATGGCACTACCATTGAAACCAAAAGAGCTATTACTCAAACCAACACCTGTAATACCCAGTAATAAATGATTTTGGCTTGAGCTCTCTTTACCCTGTTTCCCACCTATACTTACCTGTTCATAAATGGCCAAATGTCATGCCATTAGAAATAATTGTACTGTCATTGGCAAATGTCCTTTATTACATGTAAAGCCAATTTAGATTATTACATTTTCTCAGCTGGTTGTTGAGTACAATAAGGGACTGGATTGTGTGTGTGTGTGTGTGTGTGTGTGTGTGTGTGTGTGTGTGTGTGTGTGTGTGTGTGTGTGTGTGTGTGTGTGTGTGTGTGTGCTTGTGTGTATGTGTGTGTGTGTGTGCATGTGCTTGTGTGTGCGTGTGCTTGTGTGTACGTGTGTGTGTGTGTGTGTGTGTGTGTGTGTGTGTGTGTGTGTGTGTGTGTGTGTGTGCGTCTGTGTGTGTGTGCTTGTGTGTACGTGTGTGTGTGTGTGTGTGTGTGTGTGTGTGTGTGTGTGTGTGTGTGTGTGTGTGTGCTTGTGTGTACGTGTGTGTGCTTGTGTGTACGTGTGTGTGTGTGTGTGTGTGTGTGTGTGTGTGTGTGTGTGTGTGTATATCAACCACAGAATAAAGCGTCTGAGGGAGGGGGAGTGCGAGCCCTCCTCCTTCCTGCAGTGGCAGAAGGCGATGCAGGAGCAGGACCTCCAGGAGGAGCTGGCCCAGGTGGACCGCTGGCGCCAGGAGGGACGCAGGAGCCACAAGGAGGCCGAGGCCCGCAGCCAGCTCAAGGAGCGCAACCAGAAGACCGCTCAGCTCAAGAAGGAGGAGGTCGGTTAGGGCTTCTCTCTGTTGTTTTTTTGGGGGGTCTTTTTGGTTTGTGTTTGGTGCTGCAAAACAAAAATACTGCAGTTTTGATTGTGTACTTAGACTCATACCAGCATCATTTCATTTATGTTTGATAAACCGCCCCCCCAACCCCAAACTAGTGATGTCATTCATGATTTGCCATATGTCATGTCTCAAGATGGCTCAGCTGATGCAGAAATACGCCAAGAAAAGACTGCAGGAAGAGAAAGGGATGAGGGAGCTGGTGCAGCAGGTGGCGGAGAGCCACAAAAACTCCAAGGCGGCCAAGATGAAACTGCAGGAATGGAAGCAGGACATAGGTATGTCTGTCCCCTCCGCCATGGCGTCAAACGTGGGGGCGATCCACGTCATTCACACCTCACATGAAATCACTTTCTTTGTTTCTGTTCTCCTGAATGATGCGCGATACCAACATTGACCCGGCACAGTGAAAGAAGTCTCCCAGCAGAACCGGGAGCTCCTGTGCCAGGCCCTGGAGGAGGAGCAGGAGGAGCTCAGCAGGAAGTTCCAACTCATCCAGGAGATCCGAGCCATTGAATCCGCGCAGGCCTTCAGACACAAGTTTGTGGACGAAACGGAGGTGAGTGGACGTCGGTTCTGCTCCAACACCGGACACGACAGAACAGACCTGACATTCAAAGCTCTCCATTTGTATTCATGCATCCCCTCCCACCCGCCGCGGCCCAGACCGCCGGCCACCGCCTGCTCGGGGAGATGTCCCTGGCAGAGCTGAGGCAGCGGCTGGCGCTGAAGAAGGAGGCCGAGTGCCGCGAGAAGCGTTACAGACGGGAGCGTATTCTGGAGGAGAAGCAGCACAAGGAGCAGCAGCTGCTGGAGCGCCTGGATCTCCTCAACCTCAATTGGGAGGCGCAGGCGCAGGCCAGGGCTCTCAGGTCAGTGAGGAAACAGCAGCGTGATGCCGGGGCGGAGGAACCGGGCCTTTCTTCTTTTTCCTCTGAGAGGGATATAATCCACATGGAGTAAAACTGACCCGATTTTGGTGTGAATGTGAGGAAGTAAGAAAGCTTTAGTGTCAAGCGTCATTAAAGCATTAACGCATGTTCAGTATTAAAGTAGCAGCATGTGAACTAAGAGAGGTCATCAAGGGGACGTACATTTTCTTCAACGATGTGGGATGGCAGGAAAGAGGAGAAGACGAGGAGGCTGAGAGCGCAGCAGCAGACTGCGTCAGAGGAGAAGGGAGAGCCGGCGCAGCAGAAGACCCCGCCGGGGGAAAGCAATGAGCGGCCGAGGCTAAGACAAAGCGAGGGCGTCCAGACCAAAGCCTCCGAAGCGGCGTCTGCGCACAACGCTACAACTTGGAAACCAAAGCAGGTGACAGTGAACTCCCTCAGCATGCTGAGCGGCACGTGTACTTACTAGTGAAGTGGGCTCTAGAGCAGGGGCGAATCTAGGTTCCCAGTTTTGGGGGGGCTAAGCCCCAAGTTCGCGAGACTCACTGCCAAACAGAGCGTGGGCTTGGAACAGGCGGAATTCCTGCGCTACTCGAGACTATTTTATTTCTAATTCTAAAAATTTAACTGGATCTGTTCACTAAATCAGTTGTTGGGTGTGAATTTGACGATCTCAAAAAAAAAAATAATAATAATAATAATCTGTATATTTTTGGGGGGGCTAATGAAAGTTTTGGGGGGGCTCCAGCCCCCCCAAAATAGGGCTAGATACGCCACTGCTCTAGAGTTTGACTTTGTTTCAAGTGTGTTGCGCCAACGACAGCTTCCTTATTTTAACTATGGTCGCATTTCCAGGAAGAACAAGATGAACAATGGTGGGCAGAGTTGGAGAGACGCATAGAGCGGGAGGTACAGAGGGGTGCCCAGGACACTGTCTCTCACTGCAGGAAAACCCTGAAGAAGTAGAGCTTTGCTCTGTTGAGTTTCACTTTACAATTGCCATAGACCAGTGTGAAATGCTTCTTTTGCTCATTTGACATGAATAAAGTTACAATGTGGACATTTTCCCTGCTTTTTGAGTTTAATTCATTGTATTTGTATTAGTTATCAGGACTTTTTAGAATTTATATTTGTTTCTATATTTGTAACGTCTGAGGGTCTCACGAATGTATTAGGCCTATAGTCTATGTCGCATGTATCCCAAGTCCCTAATTTAACGATGCTGTTTGTCACCTACGAGTGCCCCTACTGTCTATAACGGGTAAATACATGTCGTCAACATCCAGCCCATTTTGCTCTGTTCCTGCTTAGTCCTCGCCTAAGTAAAATCACATGATGTATATGTTGTCATATGACACCGATGAGAATACTTTCAAGGTTCGGATTCAGTCCTGATTCACTGACGACCTCTGTAAAGTACAGGCATATTGTCCAATTGTCAGGGATGAAATTCTATGAATCGTTTGGTGGTTGAACTTATAACAGACGGAGCATGGAATGTTGGGGAATCTCCGCCACGATTGTTGCTGCTTGCCTACTAGGTACGTAGTGATGGTTAAGTTATGTGATGGAACAGCTCATGAAGTTGCAACTTGATCTGTCAATGTATTAATGTATCAATTTGTCAGCGCGTTGTAACGTTATTTAACGATGGCTACAAACCTATTTTTATGACAGCCTAATGTAAGTTAAAATAAATGTTATTTATATGCATACAAGCTATTTAGAATTAAACGAAAGCGTTTCATGCTGCCTTTATACAAAATTATAGATTTATATTTATTGTCTTCGTGGACTTTTTCAAACAATTTGCAATGAAGTTGCGCCTCATAAAGGATTACGTTGAGCAGTTTGAGAAAAATGTGTTGCCAACGCAGAGCTGCTGGAGCCCAAACTAGTGAAATCATATGACCCTCATTCTCAATAATTGCATTTCTTGAAGAGGATAGCTCTTATTCGACAAAGCTGTTAATCACCCAGTTTATGTGATTATTACCACAATATGGCATCTGTTCAGGTCATTCACTCGCTTGTTCGTTTTTCTCCCAACTCACTGACTCAACGTGTTGAAAACTTTCTACTGGTTAAAAACGTTAGAAGGCATTCCGTGCAAAATGCTTCTCGGCATCACGGGGCACAGCTCGACAAGCCAATAGATACATATGCCTTTAATCAGAATGCCTTCTGTTTCAAAACTCCAGTGGCTTGTAAATTAAGAGAATGTGTTTGTTTTGTATCAAATTTCGTACATGTCTGAGACAACAGAAGCGAAACTAAATTAGAAACATAATGTTTTTATTTTAGGCATGGTGGCATCCCAGACAACTCTCGCTCCAGCCGTGGTGAACACCACAGCCAGCGGTGAGATTGTGACTGATGTGACTGCAACTCCCATCATGCTCAGTACCCCCCTACCGGGTTGCTCTGGTCTCAACTCCTCGACATGTGAGCGCTGTGTGCCGGGGTCCTACTATGACAACGGTGAGCTTCAAAAGTGGCGACTGACTGTCTGTCTGTCTGCCTGCCTGCCTGCCTGCCTGCCTGCCTGCCTGCCTGCCTGCCTGCCTGTCTGTCTGTCTGTCTGTCTGTCTGTCTGTCTGATGATGATTAATAATTACTAACCAGGGGCAATTCTAGGCTCTGACTTTTGGGGGCCCCCAGCCCCCAGGAAGTCACAGTGGAGGGAGGGGTGACCTGGTGGAGATACTAATTTTGTTCTGGTGGGGGGTAAATCTATTTATCTATCAATCCAACACATTTTTTAACAGTCTAAAGTCTAGACGGTACACCCACACAAAAAAAGGTCTAGCTTCACCACTGTTGCTAACCATCACCAGTGTTATGGATGCTTGACGATGACATCCCCTTTTTACATATCTATATTTAACAGTTGGTTGCCTCCAGTCAGTCCTATATCTTATCTGTCTTTAAAAAAAACAACCTTGTTCTGCTGACTAAAACATGTTGGGTAATTCAATGTAGCTCTTATTTAATGAGACAGTTGCTAAGAAATCATTGCTTCTTAATTAGGAAGCCAGAACAGAAACAAAAGTGGCTGACCTCAAGAGGGTTGACAACAGTGAGAATGATGTGCAAAAAGGTGCTAAGCTTTACTGCTTAGCAGTAAATGAATACCAGCTTTAATGAATACCAACACTGTCAATGGAGCCCTGTCACTGTCATATCACTGTCAATATCATGACTTGGCTTTTTAACCACAGGGAATGTCTGGGCCCCAGTGAATGTTAACTTGTAACAGGTGCAGCCCTGTTATGTTTTGTGATATTGCCTATCTGTGTGGAAAACCACACAAATACATAAAGGTGTCTTCTTCTGATGAGAAGGTGGACGGAGGAAAACAACCTAAGTAGTGAGGATCATGTTGCTGTGGTTCTTTCTAGAGACCCTGATGTGCTCCTGTTGTCCGGAGCCTGGATTCTGCCTGTTTCCCGGTGCCTGTCTCCTGTGTGCCAGAGGCTTCTTTCAGCCGGTGGCCGGACAGCAGCAGTGTCTGCCATGTGGCCAGGGCTTCTACTCAAAGTAAATGCCGACCTACAACCATCATCATCACCATTGTGTTCATCATTATATCTGTCCTGCTGTTTGATTTTTCTTTGAAGAATAAGTAATTGAGGTCGTTAGGGAATCAATGCATTTGTGAGTGCATTGAGTGCATTTGTGCCTACTTCTTACTTATCAACCAGCGGTACATGAATTGTGAATTGTGTTCATCTGTGCTCTGCCCTCTGTGCTAATGTACATGAACAACAGACGTCTCCTTCTTCTTCTTCACCTCCAGTGTCACCGGCGGCTCCGTGTGTCAGTCCTGCCCGCGTGGTTCTGCCAGCAACAGCACCGGGGCTGACACGTGCACGGGCTGCACCCCAGGTCTGGGTCCTCCGCGGTGTCCCACTCCACAGACCCGCTGTACATTATGTTACACTGTGTGCATTGGTGTCTTCTTCTCTTGAGATGGTGGAGATAGAGGCATAACCCTTTAAAAGAAAGCAGATAAAGAAAGCTATCACTGCTGAATGTTTAAATAAGGAAATGAATCATTTTGGCCTGTAGAGAAAAAGGGGAGGAAATCTAATTGTTAACATAGGGATAGAGGTTTCATAGTGTAGGTTCATGATGTTATCGACACAGGCATTCTGTCTAAAATGGTAAAATCTACATTAGCTCCCATTCTTCATGAACCGGCACGAGTTCAAATCAGATGCGTTTCATTTTCCAGGCTTCTTCTCGTCTCAGCCGGCCTCCAAAACATGTAGCCCTTGTCTCCAGGGAACCTACTGCAAGTAAGCTGCCCAGAGGACCGCTCCTCCCTCCCCCCCTGCATGTCCTCCTTGATTAGTGCTGTTTAAACCGCATCACATGCTCATATCTCATGGTTCTGCTTTCTAAAAACCACCATAGCGGTGGCGGTTGCATGGATACGGCTGAGACAAAAACACTGTTAAAAAGTTGTGTTTCAGGGGAGCAACGGTTTTGGGGAAGCTCATGCCTTGCTCATTGCTAGACATTGGCAGTATGAGAAATTGAAAACCTGCTTTGGCTCTCAAAGTAAACGTGTGAAAAGTTTGCTTTAAGTGAGACTTGTATTTACCATACACCAAACCTCTTTAACGTATATCTGTGCTCCATTGTCCAGATTAATTGTGAATTTCTGCATCAGCAGAATAGGCCTGGCTTTGGCTAACACAATCATGAAGTCAATTTAAATAGTCTTGTACATTGGAAAGTTGTGTTTTTGCATGTTCAGTTTTACTGTACCTGCTAGTTACAAAGTGGCCAGGGGCTGATTTGCCTTTGTTTCTAGCTCGTCCATCTACCACTGTGAAATAAAAACACCAGCAGTCACACTGCCTTGTACTTCATCATGTAGTCTGACATGCCCAGTAGTGCCCCAAGTATATATTTATATTTTTGACATTGTCTCTGTCTCGGTAGCTCCTCTAATTGTGCACAGTGCCCAGATTGTCCTATTGGCACAGAATCTCTTCAGTTGGCTTCAAGAGAATGCACTCAATGTCGGCCAGGTAAGTGTGTTCATTTTTATATTTAAAAAAAAAACTTTACAGCAACAGACCTTCAAAAAAACTTCACAGCTGTCAGCTATGTTTTAACTGCAGATTCACCAGTGATAAATACCAAAGGGAATGAGGCCTTGAGGTTCAGATGTTCAAATGTTTTGCTTTGGTTATGTTTTTTTTTTGGACAGGCATGCACAAGGCGGCTCATCAGACTATGTGTCAAATTTGCAGCAGTGGATTCTTCCAGATCCACTGGGGCCAGGAGAACTGTGATGTCTGCCCTGAAAACCACTACTGTCCCGTGCGTGTTACCTCACTTAGATAATAATAAAATTAGCAAAATACGTCAACACCCGTCATGATGCTGGAAACATTTGCTGCAGTACAAATAACTCTTTATGGGTTTATTGACATCACATGTTTTAGATTTCAACACTTTTCCTATTCAACACTAGAGGGTGCTCACCACACACTGTACTGGCGCCAGAGTGTAACTCTGTGAAACGTTGGTCCCTTTGTTAGAGTCCAGATGTAAACCCCATCCTCTGCCCCGGGGATGCCTTCTGTCCAGCGGGTAGCATCTCCCCTGGCTACTGCATGGAGACGTTCTTCCGCAAGTCAGGGGAAATCTGTGAGCTTGCTCCGGTCACGATTGCTCTGCTGGTCATTGGCTCTGGGGGTGAGTAACATCAAAAAAACATTTACATTTACATTAAGGGGCATTTAGCAGATGATTTTATCCAAAGCAATAAAGAGTACATTTTTCATAAGAAGGTGAAACATTTCATTGCTGCTAATACAGTAAGAAAGTCCCCAGAACAAGTTTCAAGCATTTCAATTGCTAGATTAACCAAAAGCACTACAATTGTTGAGTTAATATCTTTGTTTTAATGTGAAACAGACGAAGACTATCTGGTCATACTGGCTCTAACAGATTGGTTTTAAAGAGAGCCTTCCCCTCACATTATTAATGGCTTGTACTGTAAAAAATGCAAGCCCAAATTGTCTACTTGGCATACATAACCAATAATACAATAACAACACATAAACCCCTTGTTGAATGTAAATAATGACTTCTAAAGTAAAAACATTGTAATTGAAATATAAACATGTGTCATGAATAATGTGTTATGGTTTGTCCTCAAACCATAACAGGTTTTTTTTGTCGTATAGACATTGAAGGTATGAATCCTATTCTTTTCACACACTCCATGCATATCACACACACACAATTGAGAACGGACCAAAGAAAAAATGACGACCACCCGTTTTAAGAGAAACCAACACCCCCCACCCCGCACCCCCCTGGTTTGGTTTGTCTCTCCAGTGGCCTTGCTGCTCGTCATCCTGATGGTCCTCCGTCGACGGCGGGACACGGACAGAGAGCTGTCCGCCTCCCGCACCCCGCTGCTCCGCAAGGAGCGTCCGCAGGGCCGCTACTACGGGATCCCCTGCGACGCGGAGCCCGTGTACGCCGGCTGGTGAGGAGCCCCGGCCGCGGGGCTGGGCCTCGGCCGCGGGGCTGGGCCTCGGCCGCGGGGCTGGGTCTCGGCCGCGGGGCTGGGTCTCAGCCTGACCCGCGGTGTGCTCCGGTCCTCATCAGATAGGAGGACCATAGGAGCCGTGTGTTTCTATCTGCTTGTGCATCTACTGTGTAAGAACAAAAAAACTATAAAAAAAGAGCAAAATGTCCCTACAAGGCCTAGCTTTGATTGATTGAATACTGTGTGGAAGATCTCTTTTTTTGTGGTACTTTTTACTGACAATTCTCCGTGTTTCGTTGACTGACACTGTTGTAGGTATTTTATTTGATTGAGGGAACATTGACGTTTTGTAACTGAGGCGAAGGAGTTGCTTGTGAATTTTGATGGGGACGTTCCCTCTGTCTGCAAACCCTGTCTTGTGTTGAGCACTTTGTTCGATGTTTCTCTCAATTAATGTAATATGTTTACTTTGCACTTGCATCTCTGCAGATTGCTGGGTGTTTCTGCTATGGTGATTAGCTGTTGTACAAAGTCATTTTTTTATGCATTTGATTGCGGTACCTAAAGTTGACAGTTTTGTTTTGTTTCATTGATAGCATTGTGTTTAGTATTTTCATCTGCTGTATTTAAAAAGATACTTGTGTGTTTTAATTAAAACGAATACAAAGTGATCAACCAAGGCTGGACCACATTAGTTGCACTATGCAGTCTGTTTTACAATTTACCAATGAAAGGATTAAAAATGTATGGTATTTCTGACAGAGAAGTGGAAATGAGGTGGCTGTTTTTGCATGTTTGGAATATCAAATAATTACACATTGAAACATAAAATGTATCTTATCAATACAGAAGAAAAATTAAAAGGCTATATACTTTAAAGCAATTTATTGCCTTACTTATTATACCTTGGCAATAATTTCAAACGCTAGAGGGCGTCATTCATTTCGTCCAAGTCGTGCAGCTTGTCCTTTGAGCTTACCGTAGTAGGTTTGCAACAAACATGGCGATGGCCTTGGTGAGGAAGGTCCCGGGTACGTATTTTTCAATCTTTATTATTTGCCAGGAGCTTTCATAATAAAACGGGCCCTATATGTAATAATCGTTTTGACGTTTGTAACATAATATATTAACAATCATAGAGACTGTCGTTGTCATTTCTGTTTTAACATATATTACCAAACGCAGCTACAAAGCTAATGCATGCAACCCTCAACATCATACCCTGTCAATATTTATTTGTTCGTCATGTTGCTTGCCAGGTTTCCTCAAGTCTGTCACGCCATTGCTAACGTCGTGGCTTGTCCATGGTGGAGATCTGTTTATTTTATTTAATATGTTCTACTTTAATAAACCTTTGTTGCATAGGCCTGCTGAGACCTCTGATATCTGGTGCCAGGGCAGTCAAGAATGGCCAGTTTTCCACTGTAACGCGTCCTCAGACTTCCCAGAGATTTGCTGCACCGACTACTTGGGCTATTCCAGCTGCTAACTCATGTCTTCCAATCCAATGCGGCATCTTGCAACGGTAAACAACGTATTACGAAGGCTGTCATCACCACACTGAATTATTGTAATGACACTGGAAGTGATTTGAATTAAATAAATTGAAATAAATGTAATTAACTTAATTTATTTCCTATCTTTTTAGTGTCGCACCTCTGCTTCCTAGCTTGGCTCTGCAGCAATGCCGAAACCTGACGTACTTTGGGCTACGGAAAGGAAAGAAGAAGACTGTTAGGTCTGTGGTTAAGAGATTCCTGAGGCTCCATTGTGGTCTCTGGGTCAGACGGCAGGTAGGCTACAACATCATTCATATGTTGTGTAGTGGAGTCATTACATAGTACATATCTATGAAGAATATAGGTGAACATTTTCTCTGCAATCTTTCAATAAACAGGCTGGATACAAGAAAAAACTATGGAACAAGATGCCTGCCAGGAGGAACCGATTGAGGCAACACGTGTTTTGTAACAAAACGCAGAGCAAGCTTTTGGATAAAATGACCGGTCCGTTCTGGAAAAGAAGAAACTGGTACCTTGATGATCCATACTTTAAATACCATGATCGTGTCAACCTGAAAGTGTAAATGGTGTATGTATATTGTCTTTGAATATATAATTTGTGTTATGATATGAAAAAAAATGTTTGCCTTCCATTCTTATGGAAATACTGGGTCATCATCGTATGACATCCAAAACATCATTAAAAGTTTTATAGTTATTAACCCTGGTCATTCCTCTCTATTTTTTAGCCTTTAGTATCACATGTTGCATTTGCTGGTCCAAGTTCAAAAACAGGATCTCTCGTTATCAATCTTTTTATCAGGCAAAATAACTCGGCCTTACCCGCTGATGCAGCAGGGAGTCAGAATTTAAGCGGAAACTCTCCATTCCCGGGTCTGCATTTTATCATGGAATAAAACACATTAGCACTGTCAGTTATGTCATATTTAATGGCTGTATATCAATTCACCAACAGAAGCATAACAATAAATGGATAGCCATGCACGTTACTCCTTTAGTTTGAAAGACTGCTGACATTCTGGCCTGCCAGAAAAGATTGTATGCTATGTTATATATATGTTAAATAAGGTGTATACATATATATTCCAGAAAACACTAAATTATTACAAAATGTTTAACAGTAATGCATTGATAAGGCCAAAAACAGGTTCACGCTATTTCACTTAACCCATTTTCATAAAAACAAATAACCATGCAATGATAAATGCATTGTTCAGATGTATACAAATCTGGTACATAGCAATGGTGTAGTTATTTTACTGTATGAATTTCTTGATTATAGGAAAAAGACAACTAATGCTGCAGCACAGATTTCAGAGTTTCATCATCACAGTAAATGCCTGTAGTTTCAACCATTTAGCTATGGAAAGGAATTGTGTGCATAACAGCTCTACAACATTAGAGTGAATCAGGGTGTAAACAGAACTTTTGTACCTGAGAAGCTTTTGTTTCAAACTTCCAACCTCCCCAATAAGATACAGTGAATGACAGGATTGCTTGACTAAATTCCTGTGAAATTCACAATTTTAACTGATGAAAAGTAATATCGGAAGCTTGCCAACCGACACAAATAATCATGAAATCTTGAGTTCATAAAACTAATGTAAGACCCCTGGGTTTTTAATTGCTTGGTGACGACATCATTTTACACAGTGATTTAAAATTAAGGATATTCATAGATCTATGATGATATGTATATCTCTATATATAACATTGTTGATGGATTCATAACCCGTTTCCCAACTGTTCCACCAAATCTTGATTTTAAAACAGAAAAAAGAACAGTGAAGTGAATCTTCTCTTGGTATATTAACACACTTTTTACATTGTTATTACCCATGTAATAAACAATTACGGGTGCATCCCTTGGTAGTGATGACCAGCCTTTTCCTACCCATTAAGTCTCTTCCGTCATATCAACAACAATATTTGTAATCACATAAGGAGTGCAATTAAATAGAAATACCACAGCCCCCAGTGGAAATTGTTTCAAATGTTTTCAAATGAGCTTTTCAGGGCTTTCATGCAAGCCGGTTTTTGCACTACACGGCTGTTGGCATTCTCCATTACAAATGAGGTTGCCTAAGACCCTATTAGGAATATTACTGCTTGACCAACTAAGAATCCATAGTGATTGCAATTAATTAGAGCAGCTCTTGCTACAAACTAAAGTCAGCATGTATGGGAAACAGTTCATCTCAGCAGGTTAACCAGGGGGTGTCTGCAGGAGCTATCCCTACGACAGGTGGGATGGTCACTGCTCCTCAAGTGGGACTTTGTCACCATTTCTGACCTGACATCCGGCAAATACTTTCTGTTCATCTGGGACAAAAATACACGTCAGTGGACAAAGGACAAGGAAGACCAACCATGCAACTGATATAAAAACAACTGAACAAATGTGGTGCGAATCACATGAGATGTAGATGTACACACACACGCACACACACACACACACACACACACACACACAAACCATCATAACATAAAATCCAAATGTCTGTCGGCATGGAATTCATCCATTCTTGTGACCAGCATCAGTATCAGACACCTCCTCCTTTGTTTTTCAAAGTAAGTCCCTCAAGGTATTTACTGTACATACACAGAAGGGTCTTAAGTCACTTTGGTTACGCTACTCCACAACAAGGCTGCTAAGTACATGTAGCTTTTGGCCATACATAATATTTCATCTGTATCTCTTTTACATTTTTTTGTTTTGCAGTGAAGGCAGCTGAAGTAGTCTTGAATTGGGTTTTCACATGGCTTCATTGTGTGAAGAAAGGGCACTCCTGGATCTTGTGAGCGGCCTTAAGACTCTAGGAGGAGGCTAAAACGAGAAGAGACAAATATAGATTGTGTTTAAAAAAAAAAGAAAGGGGAGAAGGCGCTGGGTTAACAAAGAACCACAAGTGATTTAAAAAGACATTGCGTACCATTTTCAAATTCACGGTTGTACGTGACAGATGCAAGCAAGCGTTATATTTAGAAAGAGTGGACAGGTTGGCAGAAAATACAGTTTGTCATGTGTCAACTGTTTCTAATCTTAATGTAAAGTTAGTACGTTTTTGCTACAAACAGAATCAGTCCATTTGTCCACCTGAATCCCGTCAGAGGTGTCTGACCATTTCCAATTGTCATCTCCATATCTATAAGCCTCTTGTGATCAAACAATAAAGATCCAAAGTTAAACAATTATCAATACATGCACTGCATTTAGTAGCACTCCAAGCATCCAAGTGCCCAAATGAATCCCACGCCTACGAATGATTTATTTGGACGCACAGCAGGACCAATTAGGGAGTGAGTAGGTTAATCACCACTCTTCATGGGTGGTCATTTAAAATCAGGCAGCAGCAGGACAGCCGTGTTATTCACTGGGCAGTACCTCCGGGGCCTTCTTCTTAATCACTCTTAGCTGGGGTGAGCGTGACCCCACCTGCACCCCTTTCCCCGAATCCTCACCCTCCTCATGTGTCTGGGGAGCAGGGCCCGGGGTTGGGGAGGAGGTGGGTGGAGAGGGCCAGGGGCTCATAGTAGGCTCAGCCAGGGGCTCAGAGGATGAGAGAGTCTGGGACAGCAGCTCCTTGGTGCTACAGTGGTCCAAGCCCAAGACCTCATATTCAGCCATGTCAAAATCATCCTGCCCTAGTGCCATGGAAGAGGATGGCAGGAGGAGTCAAGAACAGGATCGGATACAGAAACATGGCATCCGTCCTTTTAAACTCGCGTGGCATTCACAGCATTTCGCTGTAATTGCTGGAGGGTTGCAACATTTTACACGAGGTGAGGTTATGAACGATTTATATAATGATGGTTGGAACATTGCTCTATAACACAAGCTAGGAATACAATGATAATAATTAGCCAGAGCTGGCAAAATATGACCTCATAAACCAAACCCAAAATATAATCTGTTCCATCAGGACCTGCGTGAACTCCCTGTAATTCATTATTCGTAGGCGACGGTCTGCTTGGCTGCACATCCATGTCCACCATTTCCTTTGCTTCCCACGCGAGTGAGCCAGGACACACAGTTCATAATATTTTAAAATCGCATTTCAAGAAATACAAACAAAATTGTGTTCTGTTTTAGTATAACTTAGTTGGGTTACGTAGTTAGTTTGTGATCTAAATCTGTTATTCAAATGTAGTGTGTTTAGTAGATCAGTAGCTTGCTCTGAATGTTCATCACTTAAAATGATACCAATAATACATATTTTTGGTTTATTTGTTTAAGTTAAGTTAAAAATGTATAACAATGTATCATTCACATTTTACAAAGATTTCAAAGTAACAATGGCTGTCTTCAACAACAATTGTTACATTATGGTATTTCAAGTTAAAAGTGAGGCTGAAATGCATAAATAATTGAATAGCAGTCCATAAAGTGTACCCTATGTATTGCAGTAAAAACACCAGTTAAAAAACAGGGACATTTCCAGAACCGTGGAACAAGCTCAAGGTACAATATTTACAGGTTGTTAGCCTGTGTGCATATCCAGCCCTGTAGTGACCTGTGGCTGAAGCCCTGCACCAAACAGGAAGTAGACTTCAGGATGAGGGGGAAACCAGGAGGGCAAAGACCATTTTTGCGAAGGCTTTCTTGTGTGCATAAAACGTTCTGTTTTTTTTAATGTTCAGTCGATACAGCCAGAGTGAAAGGCCATCCGGACTTAACATGGGGGTATAACAGAATGGATAGAAGGGATGACATCTGCAGATTGTGTGTTTTTGTAAATCCCCCCCAGCACTATACAGTATTCCAATACCACAGGAGGCTAGACTAAAGCTAATCTCCAAGCAGTCAAAGCATTACCCCGTTATAAACGGGCTATATGATGTCAGCACCAAAGGTGTATAGCGTGCCGATGTGTCCTGATAATTACACCGATAGCCCTCACCCAGAAGCCACACCTGGGCATCAGCGGTTGCGGACACACCTTGAGCATGTGGTACTGTGATTGGCACTACATGTATGTATGCATTCTTGCTTATTTTGTATGGGTGCAGTGGGTTTGCGGGAATGATGTGTGGGTTGGTTGGTGGTTGAGAGCCTTGTGCATGCTGTATGTTATTGTGTTGTTATGTTGAGTTATGTGTTTTATGTTGGACCCCCTTGAAAAAAGGGGCTATCCATTAATAAAAATTTGTCACATGTGGTCTTTACTTTCTGGTCATTGGTCAGTCAGTGGCAGTACAGAGCTTCGCCCCACCTTTGCTGTAACTCTCTGACTTGCTGCGCATCATGGACCTGGCCCGGTGCTGCGAGGCCGTCTCGTGTGGACCGCTGACCGAGTCCGAGTCCGACTGACAGGACGACAGGTCCTGCATGCTGAAGCTCCTCAGTCTGTCCGACAGAACCCCCTGGCCCTGCAGGGTTGGGGCACACGCACAGCGGGTTCAAGGGTCACAACCGCTGGGGGACGTAAACAAATGATGACGATGTGGGGCAGTGGCAACTCAAACAGCGCGGAGGGGGCATGCTTGTGAGGACACACACACACACACACATAACCACACCCATAGAGAGTTGTTGTCGTCTCCTATTCATAGTCCACAAAGAGCAGAATCCCTATTCAGTGGCTTTCAACTTCAACATTTTACAAACCAAAAGAAAAACAGGACCCACAACAAGTGGGCCGCTGGACAGTACACAGCAGAAATGTCCACGCTCAGCAGTACCTTTGACGCTGCCATGACTGCAGCCGCAGCTGCTACGTTCAGTCCTTTCCTCCCAAAATGAACCAGGGTATCATAGCTTTTGTCTTTTGCCTGGCAGAGATAGTCATCAATATCCTGCAACCAAAAAACACAGAACACATTAATAAAAAATGAAACAACACTGTCTCTCTGGTGAGAGGGCCAAAGAAAATCCAAATTAAGATGATGATTATGATTCTTCTTTTGTTCTGGTTATAGGTTTCTAAAAGAAAAAAAAAAACATGCTATTCATACTGAAGGCCTCTGGCTATTAGGCTCCATTCAGCTCTTTCTGATGTATTTACACAGCTAAGACTATATTATGATTATACCTGAACTGAAGACTGAAGTGAAATGTTACCTCGACATCTCTGCTTCACTTGAACACACACGACTCATCATCAGTAATAATCAAGCTCCAAACACAAAAATCATAATAGGCCATCGTGTACCATATGCCCCCTCTATGAATCTCCCTTGGCTCTTGTTTGAGGAAGGGGAAAATAAAGGAAAAGGAAGGAGGAACAGGGGGAAGGGGTGATCACCTTCTCTTTTGAGGAAAGCGTGGGATGGACAAACTTCCTATAGAGCACGCTGGACCCCTTTGTGTATGGGGACAGCAACCACACCACGAAGGCTATCTTCAGCTCATAATAGAAGGGTATCCTGCAGGAAAGATAAAACATTGACAAAGCACCTCAAATGGCACTTTTCCTCCTTCCCTGTTAACATTGTACCATCTCTATGAGTATTCGCCGTTTGACACAACAATTGACTTTTAAAAAGATAAATGTGTATTTGTTGTTATTCAAAACAAATCCCCCTTACCAACATAGAAACATGTCTGTAAATACTTCTGCAGCGGTAAATAAGGCGAATATTATCCAATACATCATCCATTTTACCTGAAAGGGAATAAGGATAATGATTTACAGTAACAAATCGTTTACAAAAACACTCCATATTGTATGTGATTATAAAGCATAGCAGCGGTATACTTACATATTCTTTGAAATCTTTCGACTTAACGGCCTTATATGATGAATATGCAGGGTATAGTGTACCAAATACAAGTCTAGAAGATAAGAAACAAATCAGGCATGTGGTTGTGTATGTAACCAAGTATGTGTAATAGTAATCTATGGACTTCAAATGTCAATCAAACGTTGAATTGACCTACATGCACAACAGGGCTTATCGTTGTACTCAATGTACTCAAAGTAGGCCTATCTAAATAAACCGAGTTTACTAAAACACTGGGAATACGTTGCCACGTTTGTGGTAGAATGCAAACAAACAAAAAACGATGGCCGTGTTGTTTACAAGTTGTGTCGAGTTTTGACACACCTGCGCTGCTGCCTGCTCCAGTCCAGCCATGCACAGGACTGGAGGGCGAGGAGCTGAACGGCTCAGCAACAGCTGTGAGTGTGACCTGATCAAATTACTGGCCTACATAAAAGTGCACCATGTTGGCCTGGCATGTGAACATCATTGCCACGATAGACCTCCGAAACAAGATAACAAGAGTCATCGCAGTGCAAATTAGAATAGCCTGCTCGAATACAAGGTTTTTTTTGTCCCAAAGTCGAACACTAAGTGACAATATTGCCCAGCCGGAATCGAATACGACAACATGCTTGTAACGGGATATTGTAATCTAAATTTAATCGACGTAGGCAACGATCTTGTAGGTTTATAGGCCTGCGTGCTATTAGTTAGTAGGCCTGTATTAAACTATAGCCTACGATCTAAGAAGACGCTGGACCAAAGGGCACAGGGAGAAAAACAACTGTTCATGACAAAGGTTCATAGTAGCCTATACCATTATATTATTATAAACTGAATCGATGCTACATTAACATAGCCTTCATCTCTGTATTAAAAGTAGCACTTGCATTGTAACTGGAGAAGGCGAACCCATCCCTTTGTTTTCACAATACAAGACCACTCAAATGACACCACCCCGGGTATTTCGGTCACCTCTTCACTGGGTGAAATTCGCGGGTTATGAGGTTGTACGGTAGACCACCCTGTGTTTTCATATCAGCGATATTCTAACAGATCCCGTTCATTATTTGACATTCCTCTACAATCCCGTCAGCCTTTTGTCTGGACGGTTAAAAGGGCAACGGCATTGCATGCTCTTCATTTATTGGGATGCATTTTGTTGAATAAAAATGTAGCCTAGTCACACAAAAAAAAATCCGTTTGTAAATAAAAAATGAGAGCACGGGTTCTCTGAAACACCCGAGTCATGCTTATCGCACTAGAAATAAGATCACATCTCTGTAGCCATATAAAGCAACTGCCTAACACCTGGTCCATGAGCCGAGTAGCCTATACATAACATGCACCCGTTCGTGAAAGACGGTGTTTCTTGTCTGCTCCAATGACAAGACATGATTGGGGGGGTGGAGGGTAAAAAATAATAATACTACTTACACCACAAGTCTGGAAATAATCCACGAGACCATTGCGCTGTGAAGCCGAGCAAACGCGCCGTCTGCGGGGAGGAGTTCCTGTCTTGACTCTGGCACTTGACCAGTTGACAGGCGCGTCGAAGCAGCGCCCAGCGTCGAGCTCTAGGCGCGCGCAGCCAAGAACGTGCAGAATAAACAGCGGATGTTCTATAATAACTGTCAACCATAGATGGCATTGTTGTCATGCAATTAGAAAAACAAAACACTGACTTCACCTAGATGTCTACAAGACGAGTAGGGTGTATTTTCTCACTACTGGTTTTTACATTGTTATCAAGGTCACATCATGCCTACACACGTTTACTACCGTCAGGTCAAGGCTGTGACTCAGGACCTGATTTTATAATGCGTCTTGATATTTCATGAAGCGGGGTTCTATGTTTGGGCTTCAAAACACTTGAAAGAGAATGAGGTCAGGATCGACTTACTGGCTGTTCCTTTGGGGAAACAAATCTCTTTCTACACTTTAATAAAAGGGTAAACTTTTATTTTCTGCTCCTCCTATCCCAATAACACCGATTGAATAAACAAAAAGAACACACACAGGGTCCTTTCCAACTGAATATTTCATTTTCCACGTCTCACCAAAATGTAGATTTAGGACATTTGGGGATAATGAATGAAATTAACCCTGTTGATGATTCCTAATGTTTTAAATCACTTACACAATTGTATGTGTTATTTCAACGAGTGTACTTGCATCGACATAGGACCACATTTAATATAGATATATTGACTGTACAGAAAATATCTACTGAAAGACTCAATAGTTTCAGATATGGTCGGAGGATTTAAACAGAAAAGAATTGGCTATTCAACGCAGATACACCATGTATGCACAACCCAGCTGTGGTTCTGGTTAGTTTTTTGGAGAAATCAAAAAGTGCCCAAGAACCCACCACTAATATAAATTAGCACAGCAGAATAATGTGTTTTTGTCCTCGGGCTATTTATACTTGTTTATAAAATACCACTTTTAAAGTATCGTGATGTGGTGTTAAAACCATGCTTTGGATAATAAGTGGAGAACGGTCAGCATAACCCCCGCCCCCCATGTTACGTCAGGATGGCCTTTCGCTCTGGCTGTATAGACTGAACATTAAAAAAACTGAATGTTTTATACACACAAGAAAGCCTTAGCAAAAAGCACATACGACCCAAGATAATTGTAGGCAAAGAAAAAACACAACCAAAAAAATCCAGGTAAACCAAAATAGTCTCTTGTCGAGCAAAAAAAAAAAAAAAAAAGAAGTGACAACGGTGTGACAGACTGAGGGTGCTCTAACTCCTCAGGGCGGCCAGTCTCGACTGCATCTCCTCAATGTCCTCCTCTGACTCATCCTCCGAGGCTGCCGTGGCTCCCGTGTTCTCCATTTCAGGCAAGGCATCTGTGACTTTGCTGGGCGCCTTTCCAAGGGCACCTAACAGAGCACACACACACACAAACACAACAATTCAATTGTTTTTTCTTCTTCTTTAAATAGAAAACAAGCCCAACAATTCTGTTTGCGAACGTGCTCGCATTGCATATCGACACATCGACAACGTACACAAGGCTATAACTAATGACTGATGGTTTATAGTATGGCAGATTGTGGGCATCCTCATACCTGCTGTGATGTCAAAGAGGATCTTGTCCACCTCCTCCTCTGCTGCCTCCTCCATGTCCTCCCCATCCTCCATGCTTTCAAAGGTGTCTTCCATCATTTCCTCAATAATGCCAGCCTAGGAGATACAATAGGGAATTATATAATAATGACTGTAAACCAATAGGCATAATGCCATAATCATCATTATCATTATTATTATTAATATTGTTATTATGATTGAGTAGTAGTAGTAGTAGTAATAGTATTGTTATCATTATTGTTATTGTTGTTATTATTATTAGTCTGGAAACTGGATAGAACTGCAAAGGCAATGATTTTGATTGACTTCATTGCATCTCTTTCAATGAAAAGCCTCAATGCATTATCTAGCACAACTAGACTACTCGTACAACTGTATGTGTAGCATTTCTGACCTTCATCATCTCCTTTGAAAGGTCCCTCATAGTCGCCTGGATCTCTGGGATCTTGACAAGGCTCTGCATGGCCTTCATAACCTCTGTGCTCTTCTGAAGAGCTCCAGCAACACGCGCCACAGCTTGGATCACATGAAGAGACATTAGACATCAGAACTATATATATTTTTTATAATTATATCCTCAAGAGTATAAACACAAAGAAGAGCAAACAACATGAGGATAAAAAGAACATTGTAATCTTAATCGTAACTTGTTGTCTTGAAGTTGTCCTCGCACACTTACCGAGCTGATTCTTCATGCTGAGTAGTACAGAGTTCATTTGAGCTTTGGAGGCATAGAGTTTACTGATGGCCCGCCGTGACTGGATCAGCTCTTTGGCAAGGATGACGCACACATCTCTCTCGCCCTTCTTGCCAGCATCTTTGATGGATCTTTTGACTTTTTCCTCTTCCCTCTGAATGTCTGGAAAACAATAGATTATCTTTAGATTTCATGAGTTCGGAACACTATATGCCTAGTCCAATGTTAACCATACATGAAAAATATATATTAGTGATTTCCAAAAAATGTAAGAACACACACACACACACGATCCAAGCCTCACCTCGAATTTGTCTGTCAATCCCTCGCATTTCCCTTCTGATTTTTTGAGACCATTCATTTACCTGAAAAAGGAGGAATTAACAAAATAACGAGTTGGGAATAGAGCGAGCCACTGCTACGATTATGCATATGTTCAAAAATAACGAGTCAAAGTCTGTACGTTGTCAGATCATTTTCCTGAAAAGCTAACACGCCATGGTTTGTTTACATCTGACAGCTGACCTGTGTTAGCTTAAATGTCTAGCAGGCTAAACTGCTTATCGGTGCTAAAAATACAACACAGTGAACACGTATTATACAATTAAAGTAACGCGGACATATATTAAAATAAGTATGTTTGTATCTATGTGAGAGTTAAAGCTATAACGTGATTTTTTTACAAGGTTACTGAAAATGTAATACGGAGGCTAACTGCTAAGCTAACAAGAAGCAGCAACAGTTTGGAAGATCCCAACTAGCCAGGGAGTGACATAGTTAGCTGGGCTAGCTTACACACCATCCCATTCTTACGGAGATAATTTGAGCATCGGGGTTCCGAGAAACGTATAGGCCCCTCAAAATCATAAACTCACCAGGTCTTTTGGTGGTTTCTCTTGTGATTTTCCGAACAGACCCATTGTAGCCTTTAAGTTAAATCACTAGCTAATCACTACCTGGCTTATTCCACTGGCACTTCCTGTTTTTGATGTCCAATGGCCCAGCCCATGTCAGGCACAATCTGGCACCATCCGAGTTCAAACCATAGGTATATGAGTCCCGTAGTGGCTCAAATTAAATCTGCATTCAACAACAGCAACTTTATACCTAGCCAGTATCGAAACAATGAAATTTCGTGCATTTTAAAAGAGATATTTGGACATCATAATGGAAAGATTTAACAAAGATATGCTATTAGAAGGTTAGGACTAAATTAATAGATTATACATTGCAATACTATTTTACCAAGATTAAGATGAATGTATGTCAAATTATGAATGCAGTTTTTGTATTGGTAATTCTGATTATCTTGATATTAACACCATACTGTATATACTGTAACACACATACCCCCCCCCCCCCACCACACACACAGACACACACACACACACACACGCACACAGTGAACCTGCACAATCACACGGCACTAAAATACTGTTTGGCACCTTAAATTCCCTGCACAAACACATTAGTGCCTCACAACCTCCTTCATCATCCCTGTCCACAAAAAGCCAAGTAGGCCTACCACATTAGGCCCATCCCATGTGCCTCCCCTGTTAACACTGTGGAGTCCCTCTGCTTCATGGCCGCCATCATCTCCCAGGACCTCAAGTGGGAGATGAGCATCAGCTCTCCCAGCAAAAAGCTCAACAGAGGATGTACTTCCTGCGGCAGCTGGAGAACCTCCACCTACCAAAGATAATGATGGTGCACTTCTACACCACCATCACTGAGTCCATCCTCATCTCCCCCATTCGTCCAGTATACTGCTGCCCCAAACTATAGACATAGCGTGCCTAAAAAAAAAAGAAAAGGCAATCACATTGCCTACAAATGTGATTGGCTGCTATATCTGCCATCTCTGACCTTGACCCTTGACCTGTCCCTTGACCTGTTCAGCCTCCAGGACCCTAAGGCAAGCAGGGAACATTGTGGCTGACCCCTCCCACTCCGGATATAAGCTGTTTGAAACACTTCGCACTGGCGGGAGTCTGTGGTCCATCAGGACCAAAACCCCCAATAATAGTTTTTTTCTACTGCTGCTTTGCCTTCTACTGCAAGGCCCGGGACCCCCATGGACTGTTATCCCCGCCAACATGTTATTAACTTAAAGTCTCCAAACCTGTCTCAATGTGTCACATTAGCACAGTTATATGGACTATATTCCTTACACATTGCACATATTGTATACTCCATAAGTTGAACTCCATACGTTTGCACATTCCTGCAGACATGGAACAGCTTCCATTCAATTATTATGGTTAATGTATCTATTTTGTATTGGTTTACTTTATTTATTTTTATTTGATTCACATTTATTTAGTTATGTATTTATTAATGTATGTCAAAGTCAATGTGAAAGTCAAATATGTATGTATTTATGCATTTATTTATTTTTTCTCTATTTTTTATTCATGTATCTTTATTACCGGTATGTTCAATATTTATCTTATGCACCAAACCAAGACAAGTTACTTGTACGTGTTAAAGGCAATACAGGCTATTCTGATTTGGATTCTGAGAAATTATTGTGACACGATTGGTGCGAGTCGTGTCACCATTCGCACATACATACATATGCATACATATCGGAAGAAATGTACCCCACCCCTAAACTAGGATAACAACAGGCCCCTCGAGTAGTGTAACTTGGTCGTGACGATTACATGGGTCTCCTGGGAGCTTCTAGAGGTTCTAGACGCTTCTCTTATAGATCGACTGTCCTACCAATCAAGCAGCCTTTGGTGCGAGCCGACTGCGACAGAACCAATCACAGCGGACTAGGGGCGGGCTTTAAACGCATCTTTTACAATTGCGCATGTTTGTTAGGCTGCCGGTTGAAGGCTGGCAGGAGTGGGAGATTCTTCTGGACATCATCGCCTACTGGGATTAGATTGAATGAGTTTGCTAATAACAGCGGCTCTTACATAACAGCTCGTAATTCAGTTAGCCCTCTGTTTGCTAGCTGCCAGTTATTATCTGGACTCAGACAGTCCTTAAGTCAATATAGATTGACCGTCGAAAATACTTTGGTAGCGTGTATATATTTTATTTTTCTGTAGCGTCAGGTGCTGTCGTCAGGGAGTAAACTGAGACGATTCAAAGAGCGCTCATTATGTCAGTGGTAGGCATTGATGTTGGATACCAAAACTGTCACATCGCGGTGGCAAGAAGCGGTGGTATTGAAACCATCGCCAACGATTACAGTGACAGATGCACGCCGTAAGTATAACATTGACATCACCTATAGCAATGGACATGACACAACCAGAGGGCATTCTCTGGTGGAGCGCTAAGGCTGGATCACCAACAGAGGTGAAACGATGGGTGCCTCATGTTTTTGTTGCTTTATTTGAGTGTTATCACAATTGTATGTTAGCGCTCTCTCTCTCTCTCTGCCACATGTTTCTGAATACAAGTAGGCTATAGGCTATGCTCTTCCAGTATGACACGGTGAAACACCGTGGGTCGTATAAGGCGTTGAGGTGCCCCGTTAAACCACCGCGATGGTGCGATTGAGTTGCAGAGCGCAGCAGCCGACAGAACTGACAGGTGAATGTGTCTACGGGGGCGCATTTTAATGCTGCGCAGTTCAATTGTCAAGTGGACAACTGGAGAGAGCAGGCTGGTAGACGGCTCCCCTCAGACATTAAACTCTGTTCAAATATTGACAGACCAATGCATGACAATACAGAGGAATATGTGCTTTTATCATCCTTAGTGAATGTGAACTGGCATCATTATGAAACGCTACTTCATTCAGAATTATCAACGATATTATTAACACATTGATACATGATACAAATGATCCGATGAATGAAAAGCATGTCATTAATTAAATTGTCACAATATATGATATAATGTGAAATTGAATAATATAATAAAAATGCATATATTGTAATGAAATTGTTTGTATTACCTGATAAAGGCCTTAAGTTTAGGGTGGACATGTGTAATACTCCCTGAGCTGAGGCGAGTAAATAGAAGGAGCCTGTTATTCTTGAGTGAAACCAAATGGGGATAGTTCTAAGAGAAGGGTCCTCCATCACTGATGGAGGACCTGTCAGCCAAGTCATGAACTTAATCCCTTGATGAAGACTAGTGTTGAACTACCGTTATGGCGCTTCATAAAGTATTAAGTAGGGTCGAGAAGCGCAGAACATTCTTTACTTTTGAAGGGGAACTATTTTGACTCACTGTCCTACTTTACAACGGTCCTAGACTCCCTGGTGGAATCTCCCAATTCTCCAGATATTACTCACTCTCATACACACTCAATCTTAATCATAATTGTGTAGCTGTTGCATTCATTCTACATCCATTGTTATTTGTTTAGTTTTTTTTTTGTCACAGCTTCCGACAGCTGATGATTACTTTGTTTATTCTATTAATTATTTATAATATTAATGATGTTGATTATGTTTTTTTTCTCCACAAGAGCGTATGTGTCCCTGGCCTCCAAAAACCGCATCATTGGAAATGCAGCTAAAAGTCAAGTAAGATCAGCTCTGCCTGTTCACTTTCTTAAAACAGATAACTAATGTAAATACAAGTTTTGTGAGTTGACATTCAAACTGTTGGATGACATAATTGCATTTTCTGGGTCAAATGACTGACAAGCATATATTCTTTATATAATCCATGTATAAGAATTAAAAGACCTTTTTTAAATTAGTGTTCTGCAAGATATCACATTGCTTAATCCGTTTTTCAGATCATAACGAATTTCAAAAACACAGTCCATGGGTTCAAAAAGTTTCATGGCAGAGCATTTGACGACCCCTTTGTGCAGGGTGAGAAACCCAAATTACCTTACAGCCTGCATAAACTGGCCAATGGCAACACCGGAATCAAGGTAAAAAAACCACTGTCGAATATTGTCTGTGAGTTTCTGTTGTGTACTACATATATTTTTACTATTTTTGTCACACATGGAGCATTGATATTTTAAGTTTTAAAGTTTATTATAAGTTTTAAGTTTTAAAACATTATAACATAAAACATTTAATTAACACATTTGGTTTGATTTGGCTTTAATTGCAATCAAATTAGGTTTAGTCCTCAATATTTCTATTTGAAAAAGTATAACATCAAGCCTCATTCCAGGTCCGCTATTTGGATGAGGATAAAGTGTTTACCGTGGAGCAGATCACTGCAATGCTGTTGACCAAACTGAAGGAGACATCTGAGGCTGCCCTGAAGAAGCCAGTGGTGGATTGCGTCATATCGGTGAGTAGCAACGACATTGCACTAAAACCGTTCACACCTTACTTAACCAGGTCAAGTGGTTGAGGACATTGATGGGGGTTCAATGTGTCTTGCACAGGTCCCAAGTTTTTTCACAGATGCTGAGCGGCGGTCTGTATTCGACGCATCTCAGATCGCTGGGCTCAACTGTTTGCGGCTCATTAATGACACCACTGCAGGTTAGCGCTATGAGAACTGAAAGTCTTCAAGTATCTGCAAGTGGAAAGAGACTGACTCTCTTCTCTTACTTGTCTCTTGTTGTTGGTCATTCATTGCATTTGTGTATCAATGTTTATTGTCTGGTCAGGACAAACTATCATGTTGACACATCGATAGATGATGTTTACAACACAATACTTCTAAACCGAAAATTGTAACTATAAGTGCATGTTCAAGTGATTCAATTATTTGTGCAATTATTTTTTTTTTGGGGGGTTACAGTGGCTTTGGCCTATGGGATCTACAAACAGGACTTACCCGCTGCAGAGGAGAAACCAAGAAACGTGGTATTTGTGGACTTGGGTCACTCATCATACCAAGTCTCCATTACTGCCTTCAACAAAGGCAAACTCAAGGTTAGCAGTTGAGCTGTTAAGTTCACATGATCCTTTGCTTTTTTCTTTTGCTTTTGATCTTCTGCTTTTGCACCATCATATCTTTATAAAATCCTAAAACCTCAAAACACAAACAAACATTGACCTTTTCCAGGTGCTCGCCACCGCGTTCGACCCTTACCTCGGCGGTCGCAACTTTGACGAGGTATTGGTGGACTACTTCTGCGAGGACTTTAAGGGCAGGTACAAGCTGAACGTGAAGGAGAACCCCAGGGCAGTGCTCCGGCTTCAGCAGGAGTGCGAGAAGCTGAAGAAGCTGATGAGTGCCAACTCTTCTGACCTGCCGCTGAATATAGAGTGCTTCATGAATGACATCGATGTCACTGGCAAGATGAACAGGTGCACTTCCATTTCTGTTTGCTAAGTAGTTTGTGCTTTTTCCCTTGCCGAGTAATTGCGGTGATAACATGGTGAATCCAAATCTTACAAATCTTTAATTTCAGGACCCAATTTGAAGAATTTTGTGCTCAATATCTGACAAGAGTGGAAGCGCCATTGAAATCAGTCCTTGAACAAACAAGTATGTCCATCAATCTTTTTTTATTTACAAAATAGATAAGACTAAGCTGTTGTGTTAAAAAACCTGCTAAACTAACTGTCTGTGCCTGTTTGGTTGCAGAACTTAGCAGGGATGACATCTATGCAGTGGAGGTGGTGGGCGGGGCCACTAGAATTCCATCCGTTAAGGAAAGAATCATCAAGTTCTTCGGCAAGGATATCAGCACCACACTCAATGCAGACGAGGCTGTTGCTAGGGGTTGTGCACTTCAGGTACATTTCCATGCCAACGCACATTGTTTGTTATCCCGTAATGTATATTGTGAACTTGTGAACTTGAAACTTGAAACTTGAAACTTGAAACTTGAACTTGTGTTATCGTATTATGAAACATTATTAGATTACGTAGTTACGTTTTTTAAGTAGTTCAATCATTCTATTAGTATTATTGTTATGGCTGTATATGCTGCATCTGAGGACCACCCTAAACAACCGGTGTGTGTGTGTGTGTGTGTGTGTGTGTGTGTGTGTGTGTGTAGTGTGCAATTTTGTCACCAGCGTTCAAGGTGCGCGAGTTCTCCATCACTGATGTGGTTCCGTTTCCCATCACTCTGCGCTGGAAGTCGGCTACCGATGATGGCATTGGGTAGGGACAATTTGACTACTTTTTTATGATAAAATAATGTAATATAAGTCATTTGGTGAAATCAATAGTCCATTTGAGAACTATTTGGAAACCTGTCCTTTGTATCTGTACAGACTTCATTGTCTGACTGTCTTCTTGTTTCAGGGAGTGCGAGGTGTTTGGTAAGAACCATGCTGCTCCTTTCTCCAAAGTCATCACCTTCCACAAAAAGGAACCCTTTGACCTGGAAGCCTTCTACAGCACCCCCAAAGAGCTGCCCTACCCCGACCACAGGATAGGTACTTACTGTCTGCTCTGTGCTCCATAGGGCCCCATTAGCAGCATAGCATTGTAAATGAATAGACTTAAAGACCCTATTACTACACGCCACAGAAGACTACAGAATCATCAATAAAGCGTTTGTTGAGTCAGTGGTTCTTCATTGTCCTTTTATGGGTAGGTCCCTGTAGTGGTCTGCAACTGTGGGCTGTATAAGGATGGAAGGAAGAGCAATGGGTTAGACATTGATGAATACCTCTCTCTGTGGGTGCCCTTGCGTTTTTGGTCGACAGCGTACATCTGAGTGTACTGCAAGTGTTCTTCCTGAAGGGCACATTTGAACATTAATGCACCAGCTGTTGAAACATATATTTCTCCCTCTTGTTCTTAAATTAGTTTCAACAGGCACTCATTTGTTATTGAATGCCTGTTAACACAATCTATTGTTATCATCCATCACAGTAGTTGAATGATGAACTGTAGCACTCAGTGTTTGTTGTTCTACCCCCCCCCCCCCCCCCCCCCCTCCCCCAGGCTGTTTCTCTGTGCAGAACGTGGTCCCCCAGTCGGACGGCGACAGCTCCAAAGTCAAGGTGAAGGTGCGCGTGAACGTCCACGGCATCTTCACCGTGTCCGGCGCCTCCCTGATTGAGAAGCAGAAGGGAGAGGCAGGAGAGGAGGTGCAGATGGACACAGAGCCCCTGGTGCAGAACGAGGGGAGAGCTGAGGACCAGGTGAGGCTTTGGAGGCACAGTGCTGCCTCCCCCCAGTTTTAGTAGCTCTGTCTGTCAACACATTGTTACGATAACAAAAAGATTTTAGTAGTGACTGATCTTACTATAGAGCTCCTGGGATTGTTTACATCTGACGTCATTTTTTCTGAAATTAGAATCCCTATGACTACATCAATATAAGAGTGATGGACAAACATATTTTCCATGGACATGACATTGATTCTGGTGGTTTGTATTTCAGACTAAAATGCAGGTGGACCAAGAAGGCCACAGTCAAGGGGAACAGCAGAGTGAGGATGCAAGTTCATGCAGCAAGGTCACCAAAAATGAATAATATAAAAATAAAACAATAATAGATACAGACCATTCTACTGTATACTGTCTAGAATGCGTGCACTGTGTTTGAGACTGAAGTGGCTCTTGGTTGGTGTCCTGGAGCAGGAGGGGGTTCCTGGAGATAAGCAGGACCCTGCTGCAGGGGGCAGTAGGCCAAAATCCAAGGTGAAGAGCATTGATCTGCCCATCATTACCAACACAATACGGCAGGTGAACAAGGACATCCTGAATGACTTCGTGGAGTACGAGGTCAGTCCCCTTATCGAACCCTTCAGAAATGCTATGATTCATGACCGTGTATTGAACTGGCTGGTTGCTAGAGGGCTGAGAGTGCTGTGTGTCAGTGAAAGGTCTGTAGTATCTTCTTTAATCTTGCTTGGATTCATATAGCCTGATAATCCATGTTCACAATGTGTAGCAGAGCGGTTCCAGGTCTCCATGGAGAAGGATCACATAAGAATGGTGTTTAATTTCCTGTTAGTGATCAAATTATAGATAAATATGTATCAAATTCCTGCAGTTGTTAGTTTTTAATATGTAAACACGAACAATAAAGAAAAGTAATCTGTGACTAATGAAAATCACAAGGCTTAGCTATAGATTTTCAGAGACCCCAAATGGCAGTTGTTGGTTTCGGCCAACCCTAATTGTGGTCACTATGTTTCAGGGCCAGATGATTGTCCAGGACAAGCTGGAGAAAGAGCGCAACGACGCAAAGAATGCTGTGGAGGAATATCTCTACGACCTGAGAAACAAGCTCTGTGGTGTCTATGAAAAATATATTACAGAAGAGGTAATGGCTGTTTTTTTAAAGTTAGGGTAGGCAATTTGATGAGATGTAGATGATGTAAGCTACATTTTGAAAGTGCCCAATCCAAAACATCCCACCCCTCCCTTATGGCATTGCTCCTAAGCCACTCCCCCCAAAACACATGACTAGCTCGCCAGCTAGTCTGCCCCGCCTAATGGAAGATTTCTGGTGATGTGCAATGAGTGCAGAAGCCATCCAATAATTTAATTAAAGCCGAATGAAAGGATTGGATGGGTATTATTAAAGGCTTGCGACAGCCACAGATACCAGATTGCATTTTTTGTCAGCATTTAATTTATTGATTGCTGTCAAGATGTAAGGAGAATTTCAGCAAAAAATGCATCTGAATATTTGCCATCCTTTCTTTTAACGTATTGATTTACTCTTCTGGAAACTGAAAGTATTAGATACTGTTTTTGTCCACCATAGGACAGCAGCCAGCTGACGCTAATGCTGGAGGACACAGAGAACTGGTTGTATGAAGAAGGAGAAGATCAGCCTAAACAGATCTACGTAGACAAGCTGGATTCACTCAAGGTCTGAATACATGCAAATGTCAGCTTTGGTTATTGCCGACAGATTTGTATTATTTGTATTAGAAGCCAGGACAAACTTAAGATAATTTCAGGCATTCAAAGATAGCGTCTGGGAGCTATTGTCCTGTTTTTACCTATTTGCTAATTGTTGTATTCAATGATTTTCTGTTCAGAGATTTGGTCAGCCTATTGAGGACAGACACAGAGAGAGTGAAGACAGACCAAGGGCTTTTGAGGAACTGGGCAAGAAACTTCAGCTTTACATGAAAGCAGTGGATTGCTTTAAACAGAAGGTAAGAACTATTGAAAACAAAGTTCTCAATAGTAATATGCCTATTCGACAACAAAAATTAGTGAAATTAGTGATAATTACAAATAACCTGAGGACACAATTTCAAGAAGCACTTGAAATGAGCCCTTGAAAGTAATAATAATAAACAGCTAATTATTAGAATAAATTCATACTGCTGAAAATATATGACATTCCATGTAGTATGTAACATGATATGTGTAAACCCTATTGAGAGATCCCTGATGTATTTACATGATGAAATCCACGGTCCTCTGTAAGAGCTCCTCTTTCCCCATCCTAGGACGAGCGCTACATGCATTTGCATGTGGAGGAGATGAGCGCCGTGGAGAAGTGCGTGACTGAAAGCATGGTGTGGATGAACAGCAGGATGAACGCCCAGAGCAAAATCCCCATCACTCAGGACGCTGTCGTCAAAGTAGCAGACATCATAGCCAAAATACAGGTTTGTGCGCCTCGCATATTCAGCTCATGTCAAAGTGAACACCGACCAAGCCGTCAAGTAACAATACAAACCCGCCTGTCCCACTAGGAACTGGAGGACGTTTGTTATCCAGCAATCAACAGGCCGAGGCCCAAACTGGAGGAGGTGTCGGAGGAGACTGATAATAGCTGCCAGGCCCCTAATGGCCCCTCTGCCCAGCAAGGAGCAGGGGGCGCCGGAGAACCCACGGCTGGTCCACAGACCAAGTCTTCCTCAGGAAAGATGGAAGTGGACTGAGCGCCCCTCTGTCCTTCAGCGAACCAAAGTCTTACGCCCCTTACCCCTTGTTGCCGACATCGACCATCCAAGCAGGAGCACCCGGGACCATCTCTCCATGTTTACCAGCCTCTCAACAGGGCATGTTGTGCAGTTGTTTTTTTAGTGGCGCCCTGTTGAGCTCTTTTCATCTCTGGGGATTTCTTTTCTTTTTCAATCTTCTTTGTGACAATGATGTGCTTTCACTGTCTGACATATTGGAACCTAAATGGCAGGACGATCATGCAGTAGATTAAACACTTGATTCTGACGTCAAACTGTTAAGTTCTTAGCGTAGAGCTGGGTAACGTTTTGTGTTTGCATTTGAGTCAACCTTCTGTATCTGCAACCATTCCACTCACAACCTACTGTCTAGAAGGTTCTGAGTTAGTGCTCTCTGGTCATATTGCTATGTCTGATTTATTGATTAGTACATATGCAATACTATTATATAAACAATTGCATTCATTCTTAATGTATTTCCTTTAATCTTAACATTAAGTCATTTAGCAAATGTAAATAGCATTTTAGTTAGTTAATGCTGATCAAGTGTGTGTATAAAGACAACACATTCCTCGTGGAAATGGAAAGAGCTTGTTGCACTGAATCTTTTAAGTAGTTGATGGCTGCAGGTTTCCTTCTGTTTACCCATTTTCCATAATACTGAAGTCATGAGATTTAAAGTCAACAACTTAATGCAAATGCCTGTAAGACAATAAATTAACTTGATTTGCGATTTCTTCATAGTGCATATTTTGTTATGATATTGAAAATGTGAATAATTAACTGGCGCAAACGCTGGCAGTCGATGTACTACTTGAAGTGGGCGTGGCATGTTTGTTGTCATGCAACGTAGGCCGTGACGTCAGCGCCAGCGTAACGGGCGGCTATTTTGAAAATGGACGGAATGGCAAAGTTTTGGAGGGTAACAAAGTAATAACGTCGACCAGGATTAAAAGATCTCATGTCTCATCTATCGACGCATGCAGAACACACATTTAACTGCATGCGTCGATAAAGCCAACGTCGTTCAAGATGAGTGTGTCAATCGGCGATAAAATTGAGGTATGGTAAAACGTGCTACCTTTAGCCAACTAGCTAGCGTCAAATTGACCGTCAGAATGCGGGCTACCAGTTAAGCGGGCTTTAAAAAAAGAAAGAGAATAAAAAAGAAGCATAAACATCATGCAACAATGTCACACGAAAGTAACATTTTGCATTTGGTTTAAGTTCACGCGGAAAGTTCGTGGCAGCAGCCTTCGGGTGTGCCGTGTTACTGTGGGAGTCTCTGGGGAGCGCAGGCTGCTAGCAGACGGGATCAGAGTCCCCATTAGCGGGAGGAAGCCCGGGATAATTGCTGGGTTCTCGTTGGCCATATGACAGCGTCAGGTGGAGATGGCTTGTTTGGCTGTTAACGGTATTGTGGGAGGATATCGTCTGTGTGTTGACAACCACCACACGCGCTTCCATGTACAACGCAAACACTGGGTTGCCAGCATGTCACGACACAGAGGCACATTTCTGGACGAAATGGTTTATTATTTCTTCTATAACCTCTCAACTGATTGCTTGACTGGTAAACATGAAGAAGGGATTGTATCTTCCGCACAGGAACAGGGAATTGAGGTATCGTGCTTGTTGATGTAGAGATGCGACGATTATCTATCTATCACGACGACTAATTGATGCATTATGCCATGACATAGTCAAGTTGTACAATTGGAATGCTGTTGCTTACAGGTGTCTTGTTATTCTTTTATTCAGGATTTTAAGGTCCTCACGCTTCTTGGCAAGGGCTCATTTGCATGTGTTTATCGTGCAAAGTCGATAAACACCGGTGTGGATGTTGCAATCAAAATGGTAAGAATTATGTTTAAGAATAGTACATGTTTCCCATCAATGTGGCATCAATTGTGTTCAGAATGGTAAAAGTAACCTGTTGCACACCTGTGTGTGAAATGTTTATTACATTGAACCTTGTGGTTCAGTCACAGTGTCCCTGCAGTAATATGACCCAGCTCTCATGATTAACTGTTATGTTAGATTCCCCATAGAATAAACCAACAGAAATTATCACTGTCCACTTGTGGTACAACAGATTGGTAGTTCAAGGTGTGCCAGGTCTAGGACAGTACACCTCATGAGCCACACCCACATATGCTGCGTGTGTAATTATCTTCATTGTTCCTTTTCTGCAGATTGACAAGAAAGCCATGCACAAAGCTAGCATGGTCCAACGTGTAACCAATGAGGTTGAGATTCACTGTCGGTTGAAGCACCCGTCAATCCTTGAGGTATAATTGCCTGTGTAATATCAATGTCCTGCACATCTATCCTTATTATTTACTGCGTAGATAAAACGTGTATTGTTTGCTTCAGCCTTTATCCAAAGGGTGAAGGCCCGAATCACTCCTGTTGTTTTTGTATTGATGTCTCAGTGATACAAACCATAGTAATTACTTCATTTTGTCGTTTTAAGTAGTCTGCCCTCTTCGGCAATGGCATTAACCGATGAGGGCGACTGACGTTGTCTGTTGTAGGGGCTCTTCAGCCGTCCACAATGCATTTCTAATACTTTGTTTCTTTGCTTTTTTGAAGCTCTACAACTATTTTGAGGACAGCAACTATGTGTACTTGGTGTTGGAGATGTGTCATAACGGAGAGATGGGCCGCTATCTCAAAGACAGGAATGCTCCTTTCTCTGAGGAGGAAGGTCAGTCAAGATTTCAGCTTAACATGAAGTCACCGACAGTCATTGGGCTCTCCACGTCAAGTTGACGCATCGATCCCACCGGCGCATACACCAATTACCCTCCCTGTCGTTGAGGTCTTGTTGCCTTGCTTTCACAGCGCGGCATTTCATGCACCAGATCGTGAAGGGGATGCTGTACCTGCACACGCACGGCATCATGCACCGGGACCTCACCATGTCCAACCTGTTGCTGACCAGCAACATGAACATCAAGATCGCCGACTTCGGCCTGGCCACTCAGCTGAAGCTGCCCACCGACAAGCACTTCACCATGTGTGGGACGCCCAACTACATCTCCCCCGAGGTGGCCACCCGCAGCGCCCACGGCCTGGAGTGTGACGTGTGGTCCCTGGGCTGCATGTTCTACGCCTTCCTCGTGGGCCGCCCCCCCTTCGACACGGACACGGTCAAGCGCACCCTCAGCAAGGTGGTGCTCGGGGAGTACCACATGCCTGGCCACCTGACGCCCGAGGCCCAGGACCTCATCCGCCAGCTCCTCCAGCGGGACCCCGCGCTGAGGCCCAGCCTGTCCGCCGTGCTGGACCACCCCTTCATGACCCAGAGCCTGCTGGCCAGGACCAAGGAGCTGGGCCTGGGCGACCCCGGCTCCATGGACAGCGGCATCGCCACCATCTCCACGGCATGCACCTCCTCCACGTCGGGCGGCAGCACCAGCAACCGCCTCCAGCGGAGGGCCCGGCACGTGGTGGGCTCCGCCCTGCCCAACCGCATGGCGCCCATCCCCACGCTGCCGCGCCACCCCGGCGGCAGCGGTTGCTACGAGGACGGGGACCAGTGGCTGGAGCAGCGCCCCGACGCGGCGGCCAGACAGGGTCGGGCTCGGGTGTTCGTCGGCGGAGACGCCGGGCCTCCGCACTCCCGGTACCTCCGTAGGGCCCACTCGTCCGACCGCGCCTCCTCCTGCTCATCCTCTGCGGCGTCGGGCCGCAGCGCGGGAGAGCTGGAGCGCTGTCACTCAGAGGAGAACCTGAGACCGGCCTTCCCCTCGTCCTGCCTGCCGCAGTCCTTCTCAGAGCACGCCAGGCTGCCCTCCCCGCCCGTCAAGCAGCCCTCCAAGTAAGGCTGAGTTAGTGGGTCATGCTGTGTGTGTGTGATCGGTTTCCGCCGCGGGTTCCTGCCCCGGATCGGTTTTCACTTAAACCTGATTTGTTCTGCGTGTGTTTCCAGCTCTGGGTGTTTGAGACCCACGCAGGCCATGAATCCGTCGGGCAACCGGCAGTTCCAGGACCCGGAAGGGTACTCGAACTGGTTCAATAAAGACGGTAAAGTCCCTGCCCGATCGCTTCTTATGCCCTGCTGTGAGGCATACGCCCGGGCCTGAACGGATGTCCTCCTCCTCTCTCCGTCCCCAGGGTCTGGCCTGCGACCCACAGATGGTAGCACGCACAGCAGCGGCGGGAGCTTCCACAGCGGCCGGGAGCCCTTGGGGGTGCACAACTCCTGGCCGGACAACCACCAGCAGCACCAGCAGCACCAGCACCACCAGCAGCACCAGCAGTGTGACCGGGCAGTCAGTCCTCACTACCACCTCGAGCAGTCCTCCTATCCGCCCGGCCCGGACGGCTACAGGGAGAACGTCCCCGGGGCCCCAGAGTTTCAGCCTCCCGGTGGCCGAGAGCTGAAGCCCCCCCAGAACATGACCTCCGCGGGCAAGCAGACCGCGGCCAAAGACAAGAAGACCCTGAGAGACGTCTTCCCTCCGCTGTGTGCCTCCAGACTCAAGCCCATCAGGCAGAAGACCAAGAACGCAGTGGTAAACACACCGCTACGCAGGTTTTAGTGGCGACTTAAAGCCATTCCCGCATGCATAACATTTGAATATGCTGCTGAAAAAATTGCAGCCAAATCTGCAGTGCCAAATGTACTTGTCTGAGAGGTGTCTTTTCAATGCTGTTTTGTCTTATCGTCGTCATGGTTTAATTCAAATTGTGTGACTATAGGTGAGCATCCTGGAGACCGGCGATGTGTGTATGGAGCTCTTAAAGGGACAGGGCAGCCAAGAGAGGGTCAAGGAGGTCCTGCGCATCTCCTGCGATGGTTCAATGGTAAGCTCCAGTTTTAACGCGTTTCCATCTGAATTCATCACCTCTGTCCTCGCTGGCATTACGTGTTGCAATCCTCTGTGGTGATGTACCCCTCCCCCGTCTCCTAGGTGACCATATACCAGCCCAATGACGGGAAGGGCTTCCCTGTGTTGGACAAACCCCCCGCTCCCCCCGAGGACATACTCATCTGTAGCTATGAGGACCTCCCAGGTACTGCAGCCTTGTCTGACGGAAGAAGTACAAAGATCAGGTTCTAACAGGTTTAATGATCAAGTCAATTCTTCTTCCTTTTTTTCAGAAAAGTACTGGAAAAAATACCAGTATGCCTCCAGGTTCGTGCAGCTAGTGAAGTCCAAGACCCCTAAAGTGTCTCTGTACACCAAGTACGCCAAGTGTATGCTGATGGAGAACTCTCCCCACGCCGACCTGGAGGTCTGCTTTTATGACGGTGAGAACCTCACTCACCCCTCCTCCTCTCTTCATCTCTGGAGGGAGCAGCCGGGTGCCCGGTGTGCTTCCGACTCCCCCCATTCTCACCGCTCTCTCTCCCCCGTCCTTACCGCGTTTTAACCCTACTCTCTCGGGTCCCAACAGGCGCGAAGACCCACAAGACGTCGGAGCTGGTGCGCGTGGTGGAGAGGGGCGGCAAGTCGTGCACGGTGAAGGGCGAGGCGGGCCTGAGCGGCCTGAGCCCCGAGAGCCGGCAGTACGTGGAGCTGGCCGACCAGGGCCACGCCATGTGCCTGGCCCTGGAGGCGGCCATCGTCGCCGAGGAGCAGCGCAGCGCCAGGAACACTCCCTACTTCCCCATCACCATCGGCAGGTGAGGGGACTTTCTGCTTGGTTCAGTCTCGCCGCGCCGTGAGTCCTGCTTGTGTTCTGAGTGCCGTGTCTGTCCCCCCCCCCCCACCACAGGAGGCCCACCGACCCGGACACCGTGCAGCCGTCGGCCCAGCCCGCCCAGCCGACCACGGCCGACGTCGCCTCGCCGCCTCCGGTACCGCAGATCACCCCTTCGGTGTGTGTGTGTGTGCATGTGTATGCCTGTGTCTGTGCCTGTCAACATTGTTCTTGAGCTCTCCGTCTGAAGGGCTTTTTTTTTGTTGTTGTTGTGTTCTGTCTGGCCAGATGATCTCCTGTGACGGCTCTGACTTCACCTCCAGCAGCAGCCTGTCTAAGAAATGTTCCCCGCTGAGACGGGAGCTGGCCCACAGCGAGGGCAAGGTGGTCAAGTCTGTGTTTGTGCCCAACATCGGCTGGGCCTCCCAGGTATGTGACGCGCGGAGCAGCGTTTGGCGAAAGTATGCCAGTTAAAGTGTGACCGTCGTTCAGTGTTGACCTGTGTGTGTGTGTGTGGTGTTTTCTCTCTCTAGCTGACGAGTGGAGAAGTGTGGGTGCAGTTTAACGATGGCTCCCAGCTGGTGGTGCAGGCCGGAGTCTCCTGCATCGCCTACACGTCTCCAGACGGTCGCACCATCAGGTACAGTCCAGAGTAGGGATGGGCATCGATTTTCGAATATTCGAATAGTCATTAAATCATAAAAAATCGAATAGTTCATATCTGGAAAAAAAAAAAAGTTGTATTACTGGCGCCTTCCGCACGGGGGCAGCGTAGCATTTGATGATACACAGTGTGACGGGCTAGATGCCAAGCTGTAGAAGAAGAAACAACAGACACCGAGACTGAACTGAACCATTACTGCCAGGACAAATGTCCACCCCCGCAGATCGATCCCATGGACTGGTGGAAAACTAACAAAAACAAATATCCCCAACTGGCAAAATTAGCGAGTGCATACTTGTGTGTGCCCGATTCATCTGTGCCGTCGGAGAGGGTGTTTTCCACGGCAGGACTTATTGTTAAAAGACTTCGCTCCCGTCTTCATCTTTCTAAATAAAAACATGGAATAGGCTGCAGTCTTAAACTATTGCTCGGATTCTGAAGACGGGCATGTTGTTGTTCATGTTGTTCAAATGTTCACGTCAGCACGTATGTTCCGTAAAATGTGTTCAGAATTAATATTATTGTTGCTTGAAGTCACTGCACTATGTGTTCACGGTTTGTTGTTGTTGCTGTTATGACTTCTGAAAAGTCACGGCTGATCTCTTCTCTTTCTGTCGGCGGGGGGGGGGGGGGGGGGGGGGTCGGTCGAATATTCGAATATTAATCGATTAGTACCCCACGATTATCGAATAGTACTTTTGCCTGAAATGCACATCCCTAGTCCAGAGCAGTCGTTTGCCTTTCTCCTTGTGGTATCATTGATACATAGCTCTATGTAAAGGTAGCTGTTACAGTATATTGTATGTGCAAAGGGCAAGGCGCTGCTTCGATTCCCACCCGTGTTCAGAATGGCTATGTGTCATTTCCTCTCTCTCAACCCACTCCCGTCCACCTTCACTCTCAAAACAATGAGAGTTTAGGGCAAAAAAAACCCCACCCCCAGAAATATCCTTAAAAAAACACCCCCATCCCTCTCGGCCCTTCTCTCAGGTATAAGGAGAACGAGAAGTTGCCGGAGCACGTGAAGGAGAAGCTGCACTGTCTCTCCACCATCCTGGGACTGCTGGCCAACCCGGCCGTCCACCGCCTCCACCAGCCCCACTAAGCCCCTCCTGTTGCCGGGCAACCAGTGGGCCGGGCCAGGGCGGAGGGCCTCCATGTGTTCAGGCATCCTGTAAATACTGTCGGATGTTTGCTAGGTTTTTGTTTTTGTTTTTTTACATGTACAGAAGACGTAAAGATTATGAAAAAGAGATATTTTTTTAATGACTCCCTGTTTGTACAGTATATGTATTGGCCAGTGTTTGAATATATGTGTGTTTTGTCCTTTTCATCTGTCTTTTTTACCGTTCAACTTAAAAACGACTTCTCTAATGAAATGTCAGATGTATGATTGCTGAGGCAATAAACAGGCTGGGTGGAGAGTTACTGGACTTTATTTTAGTGTCTTCGCTCTACACGTGAACCATTTGTTGCCGTTAAAAACCCTTGTAGAACAAAAAAAAACCCAAACATTAAAGGATTCAGAGCTATACTTCATGTTTTGAATATGCCATCGAAAAAGGAGGTTTGTAGCCAATTGTACAGAAGCCAATACATTCCTCGTAAATCACACGTGTTGATGTAATGTTTATGTAAATACAGTCTGAGCAGTGTTATGCATGATTTTTTAATGTATTTTTTGTGTAAAATACATATAAAAAAATACTTGTAAGAAAGCAGAAATACACTTTTAGTATTTCACAATCCTTTTCTGCATTTTACAATAGGGACGCGGATCTCTGAATGTTCCTTTTCCTATTGCGCTTGTTTTTGGCAAACCTCTGGTCTTCAAGTGTAACACCAGTGTACTGGGTGTTGACTAGGGTCAGGCCTTCCAACAGGCCAAAAGATGTCCAGTAAAAACATAAACATGGCTTATCTGCACAGACTTGACCCTCAGCTGTCTGTCGCGCTGATATCATATAAATCCAAGCTGAAGCCGCCGTATTTTATCCACTTGAACAAGTCAAGCTTTTTTGCATAGTGCTTTATCACAATAAGTCTCACAAGGCTTCAGGCCAGCAATGCCTGGGTTCCATCAATCACTTTACTACACTGTAGATGAGTCATTTAATGTGTATTAGCCACTAGGAGTTCCAGAGGAAATGCACAAGCCTAATGACGCCGCTCAAATGACCATACAACAAACAACCAATACCTTCCTAATGGCGAGTTTCAATTTCATACGTTCAGAAAATAATCTTAATATATGTGGTGTACCAGCAACTGAAAATACTTTTTGATAACTTGCAGTGAACGGGACTTGATGAATGCTGACTAAAATCTTCAGACAGATGTTTCACTGAAGATAAATAAAATGATTTGTTTAGGTTGACATGTCAAGCAAAAGGCACAGTTCTGTGTGATACAGAGGTGACAGAGAAGTGTGCGCCAATCACAGTTGGCAAGTCCTTTTTATAGGATGAGTTACACAAAGAGGGTACATATGGTGAAAATCATTCACATACAGTCATCAGAAAAAACCCACCTGGGCAGGGATTTCAACCTGCTACCAGGAAAGGGGAAAAAGATGACGATATGTTTGTCAGACCTACAAACCCATTACAAAATAATGCACAGGCAGTATTAAACAGTGATTTGTCAACATGACAAAGTGAAATAACAACAATGACTATAAAAGATATAAAGTGGAATAAAAAATTTGGAGTGAAAGCTGACGTGATACTATGTCTGTACTGTGTGTGTGTGTGTGTGTGTGTGTGTGTGTGTGTGTGTGTGTGTGTGTGTGTGTGTGTAGGCCTATCTGCATGCCATTTTGCTTTTAGGGTGCCGTTTTCGTGGTTCGAGGCTCCTCCGCTCTGAGGGTGATATGAGCAATGGTATTTGAGGTTAATTCCTAGATATTTGCTGATGTCTTTGATAGCCTCGTTCACGAAGTGCGACCCATTGTCACTTGATAGTCGTGCCCATACCCCATCGGGCCACGATCTCGGTGAGTATAGGGCCTTTGCCAAGTGCCGTAGCCTCTGAGGCTGGGAATACGAGACAATACTTTTTCCCTTCGAATGGTCCAAGTTCAATAAAGTCCATCATAACGTGTTTGAACCGCGTGGGACCACCGTGTCCCGCTGGTTCTATTTTTAGCCCGCGACCGCTGTTATGGTTGGCGCAAATGACGCATGCTTGACAGTATTTTTGGACACAAATTGAAAACCCCTGTGTGGGCCATTTTTTTTTTGTTATCTGTGATGGAAAATGATCCCAACCGACCCTTTTGTGAACTTACACTTTGTGATTTATGTATTGTCTCCCTTTACATTTTTATAGTGAATGCGTGTTGTTGTTTTTTTTGCTCCAACTGGGACCAAGTTCTGTAGTTCACCTCCACCCTTAGTACATCATGGGAAGACGACACAATACAAGCCAGATTATCCATAGTCCGGAGACGTTCTTATTATTAGGGTTAAGGGTTTTATTACTATTCTACTTTGATATCAAATAATCACCATTTGAAGTGTCAGAGTATTATCTCGTGGGAATACGGGGCTGCGGAACATATCATCACCTTTTTCCCCGGTTCCGGGAGCAGGTTGAAATCCCTGCCTGGGTGGGATTTTGAACTGATGATCATGTGATACACCCTTCCCAGTGTTATCTTTTGGTTTTCTTTTATATCCACCAGACAGAGAGACAGAGAGTCTCTCTGTCTGGTGAATGGGATGGGGCAGGACAGTGTATCTCTGTGCCAAGTTGTATTTCAGTATCTCTTCAGGGTCGGGCTGAGAGCACCAGGCGTCCACCATCCATACTCTCGGATTGTTTACCTTACCATATGAAAGGCGTCCGCCAACAGTACATGGCGCGCACTTCTGAGAAAGCCTTTTTTAACACATGGTCCAACCCATGGGTCAATTTTGCATAGCCTACGCCAGAAACAGTTAAGTCTGGAAGTCTTTGAACGTGCACCCCATTTTGGACCATTTCTCTCGTTCCTCGGACGTGGAGGGATCCCGGACCTCCGCTCGTGTCGCACCTCGGGGAGCAGTGGGGGTGGAGAGCAACGCGGACACGTCAGGTATATGCGGGCGTGCTACAGCTGCTTTTGCGTCAATGCGCGTCTGCCCACGCATTGCCGAGGGAGACGGGGTCGGTGCGGCTGGTCGGTGTGTGCTGTGCATTTCACAACCGCAAGCTTAGAGGGTAGAAGGGTGGCAGTTAACAATTTCGCAAACTTAACCCGGTGCATTCTACCGGATGATGTAAGGAATCCTCGGTGACGCCAGAGAGCCCTGAAGTCTTGGACCACGCCGAATGCGTAGCGGGAGTCTCTGTAGAAAGTTGCTGTTTTATCCGTCGCGGCACGGCACGCCTCGGTCAGTGCCAGTTCGGCAGCCTGTGCAGGGTAATGTAGAAGGTAGAGAGTTCGAACAAATGTCATGATCAGATACAACAGCAAAACCTGCCCGGGTCCAACCCGTTTCTGGGTCTCTGGAAGGCGAGCCATCAACGTAGAACACTCAATCAAGAGTTGGGAATTGGTGTTTCCTGCCAATCAGGACGCGGAGTCCAGGCCTGCCGTAGCTCTGCGAGGCAGTGATGAGGCTCAGCAGGGTGGTTGGGTTCAAGACATTACAGGATGGATCTAACAAAGTGGTGCGGTATCTCAACCACCTGCAGACACGTGTGACGTCTTTTGCTCCAGCAGAATCATGGACACTGCGTGCAGAATGAGTAAGGTGAGCTATAAGATCACCTTAAGCTACTAGGGGCTCGAGATGCCGGCCTTTTATGCGGCTGGCACAGCTCACAGGCAATGGCAATTCTAATATGGCAGATAAATAAAATTCTGCCTTCAGAGTTTCAAACCCAACCTGTGCCTCTGGTGTCCACACAATGGGGACGGATGCTGTCAACTGTTTGCCATGGATGAGGGCGCCTAATGGGCCTTTGCAATAAATACACTTGCCAATGAACGACATTACTTGTTTATTTAGTCACCAGCCTTGGGATGCTGGCAATTGCCTGGACACGTTTCAGGGACAATAGTTTACCCTGTGGGGTAAGGGTGTGGCCCAAAAACGTAACAGACTGTTGGACCCATTGGAGTTTGGCCAGGCTGACTTTATGCCCCTCTGCCGCTAGGTGGCACAAGAGCTTCAACAAGTCCTGGCGACACTGTGTTTCTGTGGGGCCATTAATCAAAAGGCCAGCAACATATTTGAACAAAGCAGACGCTGGAGATAACTCGAGTGACTCAAGGCGAAGCTTGAGCGCCTCGTTTTACATTGTTGGGGACTCACCATATCCCTGCGGTAGGTCCAAGTGTACCCATTTCCCCAGGAGTGACTGGGATGCTGAAGAAGGCGTCGGCCAAGTCTATAACCGTGAACCACTGGGTCGCTGATGGGATCTGAGATGAGATGGTATCAGGGCTGGGTACATTGGGCCCGTGGACTGCCTGATCAGCGGCCTGCAGGTCCTGAACGAGCCTCCATTACGTGGGTTTACCGTCATCCCTGATTTTCTCAACTGGCAAGATGGGGGTTCTAACCGGGGAGTCACTGCATGGCACTATGACTCCTGCATTTAGTAGAGTCTTGAAAACCGGGGTGATGCCCTCAATGGCCTCCGTGTTCAATGGGTACTGATATCTGCAAGGCCGGTAGTCAGATTTGGGCGTCACCATAATAGACTGGGCGTTCCTGAAGAGACGGTGATGCTGAATGAGAGGTCCCTTAACCCAAAAAGACCAAGTTGTTGTTCAGTTGTCAACAAGTGAACCGGCACAGTTCAGACAGAGCAATACACTCGACACAGCCTTCTCAGAAGTGCGCAAAGTGCTGTTGGCAGGCGCCTTTTATAAGGTAAGGTAAACAACAAGCGAGTACGTACGGTGGACGTCTGGTGATCCCAGTCGACCTTGAAGAGATACTGAAATACGACTTGGCCCAGAGAGACACAACTCCCCTGCCCTATCCTCTTCCTCCAGACAGAGAGTCTCCCTTTGCTCCGGATGCCTCTGGACAGCCAGCAGAGACTTTGGATTTACCGTGAACCAAACCACTTAAAGTATGGGGTAGAAGGTCCGCTATCTCGGGCAACTGTCACTGGTGGTTTACGTTCTCCATGTTGTTGAGGAGTTATCGGTCAAGCAGGGGCCAGCCATGAGAGGCGCATCCAGGTGGTCACCACTGCCCACGGGTTCGTACACGGATAAGGATAACATAAAAATGTAAAAAGGGAACAATACATAAATAATATAGCGGGAGATCTTAACAATCAGCACACAATAACAATACATAAAATCATAGAGATCACGGTTCACAGAAGGGTCAATTGGCTCATTTTGACACATCTGTCCTGTTTGCAGAAGAAGACCACCGTTTCAGGGTTAACCATTTATTTTCCATGTAGAAGCACAATGAAGAACACACCGTAGGACATACAGTATAGTGGTGTACACAAGAGTTTAGTTCCCCCCCCCCCCCACAACACACGAGACGGCGCCACAGACACGCCCCCTGTCACCATCCCCCGGGTGACCCACCACCACCACCAGCTCCAAGGATGGACGGGTGGAGTCCTCCAACTCTGCTCCGGTCCGGGACACCGGGGCAATGGTTTCCCAAGGCCACCCTCGGACCTCGTTTTCTCAAGACATGATGTACTCAACGCAATACATTGCAGCTATAGCGCTCACGATTCTTGGCATCTCCATGAGAAATGTCATATAAATGGAATCATTCCCTCTCTGCGAGGGGGCCAGAGAGTTCTGGTGAAATCGTCAGGGGGGGGGGGGGGGAGGCGTGCGGAGCGGGAGGCCACGGCGAGGCCTTCCCCGCGGGCTCCCGACCCGACGGCTCCGATAAGACACGAGGCGGGGAATGAGAGCGGCCGGGAGCAGAGTGGGGAGGGTCCCCGCGTGTTGGTACACCGGGCTGGCAGGTCGTCACTCGCTCTGCACACGGCAGCTCGTCTCAGCCACTCCGCCCCCAGGAGCCCACCGTCCCATAAATATATCCACCGTTTGTTCATTACATCACTCGCTTACTTATATATATATATATATATAAAATGTTAATTTCCCGCCCCATAAAATTTCAATAAAATAAAGTTAATCTTAGTAGACATGAGGACAGAGAAATAATCTAAATGGGAGTAAAAAAGTTCTCACAGTGAACATTGGGGGCAAGAAAAAGGATTTTCTTTCTTTTTAAAACCAAAATCATCATTTTCACGTAAAAACGGACACAAATACAGCAGCAGGAACAGAAGGTAGGTGGGGGGAATTAAACAGACGCGGAACAGGAACAACGGGTTGCTCAAGGACTGCGTTCAACGCAAGTGCTGACATCAGGATGATATATTAGATTAAAGGTCAAAGGGTCAATAAGCTAAATAAAAATACAACCCGTACTATCAAACAGGCAATATCAATTACTTTTGTGGCTGTTCCAAAATGATAAATTCCAAGCCATTTTAGTCTTAATACCTTTTCCAAATGAATATGAGGGAAATTAGTTGAGGCCATTATAATTTACTTTTTAAAGTATAAGAACAAACAATTCAATATAAATGTCACTGCAGGTTAAATTGTTTCACTGTAATTATTTCTCAGCATTTTTTCAGACGTTGATCATTTCCCACATGTATGAAGAGGACGTCGCTTGGAGTCATGAACAAAACAACGAGGCCGTTTGGCTGAAGGCGTCCGATTGAGCACTTGGAATTCAAACACTATGGAATCCTTTGGATAACGGAATGTGATTTTACATCGTGCTGTCTGTGGAGAACACTCCAACCAGGGCGCAATCCAAGACGAGACCTTTGGGCTGTTTGGAAGAACACTTAAAAAAACACCTGCAGACATCGAAGTGACGACTGACACACCGGAGCATCAACAAGTCAGCAAGAAGAACAGCAACGACAACGACGACGACAAAAAAAAAAAAAAAAAAAGACAACACAAACAAACCGAAACTTGGTCACATGATCACGCAGCTCATGTCTTAAACCCCGTCAGCGGTCGCGGTGGTTCCTGTGGGTGTCCTTGATGGTGTGTCAAACCCGCTTCCCCTGGACACGTGAGAAGGGACATGGTGTCGATGGCAACGCAGAATAGTAAACAGCTCCCCGCCGCTCGCTCGGCCCGACCTCAGACCACGTGGAGACAACACCCCCCGGTCTGGGCTGGCTGGAGGCCCAGCGCCCTGGAAATACCTTTAGTCGTCCTCGCCGCAGCATCGCAACAGAGAAGTGAATGTCATCGATTGGAATACAAAACTGGCACAGGCCACTACAATGTTAACGCTGCCTGCCGTGTTAAACGCGTGTGATTCATCCACGGGGGGGGGGGGATTGACATGGCGTCTAGTAGTGGCACGTTGCCTTAATCCCTACATGGTAATCCCCCCCCCCCCCCCCCCCAACCACAAATAACTCGGCCAAACCCTTCAATTACAGACTTAATTACGTTGTTGTTCCCAAAAGTTCACATTACATTGTTAGGCCTTCTCAGACCAAAAGAAACATACAAAAGAAAGGCAGAGAGAGTGAGAGAGAGAGAGAGAGAGAGAGAGAGAGAGAGAGAGAGAGAGAGAAAGCCGTCACCTAATCACCATCGAATCAAAAAAGTTTTGTTGTCTTGATTACAGATATATTATAACTATTATGACGAATCATTTATTAATAAAGTCAAGCGTTGTTATCCAATCTGGTTTGGGTGGATGGTGCGCCTCAGGGTGGGAGGGGAGGGGGAATGGGCCCGGGTGGGGTGGGGTGGGGGTGGAGGTGGGGTGGAGGTTGGCATTGCAATGGTGGGCCGGCGGTCACTGCGAGGAGGCCTTGGTGGCTATCGTGGAGACACAGTGCTGCTGGAAGTTGGGCGACATGGCCGAGTTGCAGCCCAGTCTCTGGCGGGAGCCCTTGAGCGCCGCGTCGCCCTCCACGATCCAGGGGCTGCCGCCGGCCTCCTTGCCCAGCACGCCGCAGCAGCCGGCGGGCTCCGGGCTCTGGGCACTGCTGCTGCCGGTGGTGCCGGTGGTGCCGGTCGGGCCTTTGGCCTGCAGCTGCTGCTCACTGGAGGCGGGGGCGGCGGGGGGGGCGTCGGGGCCGGGCGCCTGCAGCATGCTGGTGATGTGGTTCAGGAGGTCGTTGAAGAACTCGGGCACGCCCTCGTAGCCTGGGGGAGCACAAAGCCGCGGGACGGCATTTATTTTTTCCATTCAATCAAATGCTCTGAAAAGAACAATAATCCCCTATCTGTGATATCTGTGACTTCCCCAGGCCAGGGATAAGCCGGTGCAATAATGCCATTCGGCCTGAAACGATTGATGTCTACCTCTGCCTGGACACTCTGCCTGTCCATTGGACACGAGTCTTCCACGAGGTCAGGCAGACCTATTGCTGAAGCTAACAAGTGAGTCACACGTGCTGAGAGGGGCCTGAAGGAGGGAATTCTTTATGCTGGATACGTTCAAAAACGTACTTACTAATCTTACTCTGTCATACTCTGTCACACACTGACAGAGTATGCATGCCACTGTTACTTGTTTTGTTTTTTTTTGTCTGTAAGAAGTCCTTGAGTGCTTTGAAAGGCGCCTTTAAATAAAATGCATTATTATTATTACCCCAGCTTTAATAGATAGAGATATACACATTTTAACACACAATAAATGTTTCATTAATCGTTGTAATCGGTTATTAAAGGGACGCAGACGCTTTTCCAGCCTCAATAAGCAAGATCAGCATTGGCGACTGAGCTCAGCACAGGCTGCATAGGGACAATCAAATACATCTGGTCCTCCCGTCAAACCGGTTGCACGACATCTCTCCATTTATAACTGGTACAGACACAAAGCGGGTAACCCGAGCACGCCGGCCCCACGGAAACACAAACGTTGTGTCTGCTCCGAGCCTGACATTCAGGCAAAGCCGCCGTAATTCACTCGTTTTTTTTTCAAACGTTCCCCGATTTCTAGCTCACGACAGATAAAAGCTGCTGGCAAGAAATAAAACAACTAGATTTTGGCAAGATACAATCAGTGTTGTGAGACAGCCCGGCAGAGTTTAGCCTAAAGGCCGCGCGGGGAGCATTCTCTAGAGGTCTGCTGGCTTTAGGGAGAACCCATGACGAAAGAAAAGCAAGAAAAGCAAGATTAACAGTGGGAACATGTTCTGTCGGGCAACGCAACAGAGAGGATCTGTTACATTCGGGATGTCAGCTTTGGTAAAATAAATAAATAATAAAAAAGTCCAGTGCCGTGTTCTGATATCCATACTTCCCGTACTTACGACACTTAGTTCGAGGATGTAGGGTGTTCTGATTACGATCGCGGCGAAACAGCAATAGTAATTACAAATAGATAGTCATTTCCGCTAAGTGCACCACAGAGTATTGGATTTGGAACAACACTAACATCTGAAAATCAGCGCACTCAGTGAGTGCGGATAGTGTGCTACGTTTAAGTGTACTCATGGAAGTATGGACATCGGAACGCGGCCCATGGATCACACCGCCCACGTCCTTCAGGTGTGGACCCGACGGGGGGTCAGCTGACTCACCGGGGAAGGCGTTGATGTCGATGACGGCGTGCTGGCCGGTCTGGTTGTTGATGATGACGTCGATGCCGAACAGGGACACGCCCAGCGACTGCCTCAGGGACCGGGACAGCTCCCGGATGACGTCGTTGCTGGGGGGCTGGGACACTCCCTCCACGTTGTCCCTCTGCAGCACAAAGCCAGCGCTTTAGTTCAGCGCCACAGTGGCAACGCGTGCCTTAACGGGGGGGGGGGGGGGGGGGGGGGGGGGGGGGGGTGAGGGTGCAGCAGGCCCGCGGGCCTGGGGACATACCGAGGTGAGGTCCGAGGAGGACTCTGGCTTGGACACGTTGTGGCTGTTGAAGAAAATGGCTCTCCGGTCTGGAAAGGAAACAGATAGAGACAGAGACAGAGACAGAGACAGAGAGAGAGAGAGACAGAGAGACAGAGACAGAGAGAGAGAGAGAGAGAGAGAGACAGAGACAGAATAAAAATGCAGAATGCTACAGGTAGATACAGTCAACACTGGAAAATGATTGACCATCATCTTCTCCGCCACTAGGGGTCAGCAACACTCCAAAGGCAGGTTTAGGTGTCGCATTTCATCGCCCTCCTTGTGGACAGTGGTTTTCAACCCATTCCCAGGGGGAGAGCGGCCGGCCTTAATTGAACTACGTAATTGACCCACTCAAGGAAGTTGAAGCGGTGAGGGTATAACAACAGGTTGGATCAGCCGGGCCGCTGTTGCACAGGTGTCAGGGATGGAAAACCACTGTGTGTGTAGGACACGGAGCAGAGGGAGCTCGGCTCCTATGTGATTGGTGTTCAATTGAGGAAGTGGAAAGCTACAGTGACACCAATTAATAGTCATAGTTGCAGCGGGTGCCGTCATTGAAGAGACCAAAAAATAAACAAAAATCACACCAAGGAATTCTTTGCCTGCGGGCATGAGGGAGTACAGACAGCGTAGCGCCATCCACGTGGGCCCTACCTTAGCGCCCGTAGCTCGACGCTGTCGTAACCCTCAAATGTGGCGGGAGTCAGCGCGACACGCCGCTCCCCCGCCACACATAAACAACAGAGAACCCGAGGGGGGGGACCGTGCCTTGTGTGATTGAGTCATGACGGGCGGTGCTAGGAAACAAGACACTTCACAGTGTGATTCGGAGGAAATCAATCAGCCGCTCCCCTTTTCCCCTTTGGAATCATTAACGTGATTGCAAACCGATGTGACAGCACATCCGCGGACGGGAGAGGGAGGTGCAGCCAGCGCAGGGAGAGCGAGAGACAGAATAGGCCAAGTCCACTACCACCCCTCCCCCCCCGAATCAACATGCCCTTGAGCTGTGAAGGGTTGCCCACTCAAACTCACAGTCAGACCCCTCCCCCCCTCCGCAGCCCCGCCCCCATCGACCCAGGAAAGACCGGCGCCTGCCGTTGGTGTGAAAAGAACCGCCCCCCCCCCCGCCTCCTGCATTATCCGACCAGCGCCTGGAGCCCCGCCTCCCTACCTGAGGTGCGGCTCCGGCCGGCCGCGCCTGGTTCTGTGCTGCTGAGACCAGGTGCTGGGTTTTGATAAAGGGAAGCTCGTTAGTGAAGGCCCGGCGTCTCCCGCCGCTGCACAGTGAATGAACCGCGTCAAGCGGCGGCGAGCGGAATCAGACGCAGGCGTCGCCGCGCCCCCCCTGGGTCGGGGGGGGGGTTCTGCGAGAGAGGCCCGTGTTCTGGGCAGAGAGACGCTTCGCTGGCACACTGGCGTGTGTGTGTATGTGTGTGTGTGTGTGTGTGTGTGTGTCAACATTAGACATTAGCGGAAATCTGGCAACCCAATGCAAAAGTCAACATGCCCGCATACCCAATTATATCATCAGGTCATCCACCTCCAGAAACGGCAGCGTGACGCCATGTAAAGACGGGGTCAGACCACGCAGCCACTTTCCATCAATTACTTGTCTTCCCAATGACTCTTTTCCAAAAAGCACCCAGAAAAAAAAAATTAAATCAACATAAAACAGCACTTGCTAAGACACGAGGTCGTTGGCATAATTGACAAGCCGTGCGTGACGCACTGTTTGATGACCCTTTTACGGCCGGCGTGGTAAACAGTACTTTTATTAGTACAGTTATTTACGCTGCAGTCTAAATACCGCGGCAGGGACCTTCCACTTCAATGCCGCTGAAATGCCGCAACCCTTCCGGCCCGGCGGTCCACAGGGAACGCCGCCCGGCAAGCTATTTTCCCATGACGGCCCGGGGGTCACCGTGTGTGTGTGTGTGTGTGTGTGTGTGTGTGTGGGGGGGGGGGGGGGGGGGCGCAGGTTCACCAGAGGGAGCAGGGGGCCTTGGCGGGCCACGCACCTGCCTCACCCCCAGGTGGGAGGACATGTGGAACAGACAGAACAACAACAGACAGAACAAAAGAAACCATACTTTCACACACCGCTTGACGTGCTACTTACTTAAGTCTCTCTCTCTCTGTCTCTCTCTCTCTCTCTCTCTCCCTCTCCCTCTCCCTCTCCCTCTCTCTCTCTCTCTCAGACATCAATAATTCATCCCAGTCTATTTGTTTAAACTGTGGAGCCCGAGTGTCTGAGTTGACGGGTCATATGCACCGCGGGCCGTCGTCCGGGGAGGCAGAAGAACATGTGTAAGGGACGTCGGGCCGTGCCAACTGTCTGGGGCCTATGGGGGACAGGGGGACGGGTTACATTCAGCCACGCCGCGCAGGAGTTAACGGCGGCGCGCTTTGCATGCCCAAACAAAGTGGACCGCTCGGCCGGCCCGGGCGCTGGTTTGCATGAGGCTGTGGCCGCCGTTCCAGAGGCAAAGCAGAGGGCAGAGGGCAGCCCTGGGGAGACAATGGGGGCATTCAGGCAGGCCAACCAGCGGAGGGGAACCCTGCGCTACAGCGCTTCAACGCTGGAGGCGCGCGGCACGCCGGGGCCAGCGCTCGGACGCACTCTTCTGAGGGGTGAATAGGGCCGACGGCGGGGCGCTATAAAAAGACTCGGCTTTTTATTCGAGGATCCCCCAGAGAGGCTGGCGATCCTTGTACAGTTTGGCCAGCACGCATCACGCACCCCCCCCCCCCCACCCCCACCGCCACCGCCACCGCCACCACAACCCCCAACCCGCTCACCTGCTGGTCCGAAGGGGAAGTTCTTCAGGGAGGGCCGCTCCACCACCGTGTAGGAGTCGCCCACCACAAACACCTTGTACAGCACGGCGTTGTGGTTGATGAAGCTCTGGATCACGCAGGGGGGCCTCACGTCCTTCAGGTCCTCCTCGCTGAAGATGATGGCCATCTGGGGGTCGCCGAGAGGGGACGGAAAGAACACACACACACACACACACACATGGGAAACAAACCCCACAAAAGAAAACATGCCGTTCAAAAACTGCCCCTCTGGGCATTCAGGGTTCAGAGTTGAATGTGTGTCTGCGTGTGTGTGTACGTGTGCAGGAATGTGGCCAATTCATCCTGGATTGCCGTTAAGCTAGTATGGATGAACAGGGCCGTGCCGCTTTATCCCGGCCCTTTGTTTCGAGCTAAGTGACAAGCCGCAGTGTGGAGAATGGTGTGACTGCTTACACAGAGCAAACTACATAAGGTGGAGCTTCACCTCTGACCCCTTACCTCATGAGAGTTGGTTCCATGGGCCACGCGTGTTTTGCAAACTGAGAGAGAGAGAGAGAGAGAGAGAGAGAGAGAGAGAGAGAGAGAGAGAGAGAGAGAGAGAGAGAGAGAGAGAGAGAGAGAGAGAGAGAGAGAGAGAGAGAGAGAGAGAGAGAGAGAGAGAGAGAGAGAGAGATGGACAAACGATGCAAGAGTAAGTCTAAGTGACGAGATCCAAAATAAAGCACGTATTATATTTTCATTAAAGGGTTGTGGAAGGAATATTTTCCACAGCGTCGAACCTCAACAAGATGGTACTAGATACACTCTGGAGAGGCCCCTAGCCCACATCCCCTGATGAGATTAGCAGCCCTGTCTGACGTGCTTTTGGAAACACGGGGCCGATAAACCAAAAGACGTGCGCAGCACGCTGCATGTTTTAGTCATCGGTTCAAATTCCTGTATGGTGAGTGCCCATAGTAGTGGTTAATAGATTAATCAGAAATGGTTTAATGATTCTATGATACTATGGCAGAATGGGTTGGGCCACACATGAACCATCACACCGGAATGTAGACATGCAAGAGGAACATAAAGGCCAGTGCAAGGAGACCTTGAAGGTACAGAGAGGCTGGCTGGCAGGCTGGCTGGCTGGATGCTAGAAGGACTTACTGAAGGGGAATGTGAGGCCGTGCTTCCTGATCTGCTCCAGCGTGTCCGGGCCACACTCCTGGTTCAGAACCATGAACGGAGGAGAGCAGATCCTCTCGTCTGGGGAGGACAAGAAACAGAATGTGAAGCGAGAGGGGTCTCTGGGGGGAGGCGGAGCGGGGGGGAGACGGGGACGCGGGAGGTCTGTGCTGTGGTGAAGGGAGTCCAGCCCTCCAGCTTGGAAGGTCAGGGTTTTAATACCAACACCGGCCAATTCAGACTGTTGAAATGAGCAATTAAACTGGCAAACTAAACAATCACAAAAAACGCAGGATGAAAACATCACACAAAAACTTTAAATGGTAATGTTATTGCTTCGATACTGTCGTCATATCTGTGGGGTAAACTTTGGCTTAATCACACTGAAAAGGTCAAGATAAACTACAGCGATCGGCTGATACCGAGCCTGTTGTTCCCAATGCGCATGCAATTGGCACTGACACCATCGTGTGCAATGAAACGTACTTATATCCATGTGTAATACAAAACACAAGAGCGCACGTTTCCTGCTGGTGGCAGAGTACACTAGGCTACGGCTAGAGACACACAGCTCCAGGGATTGCGTGCCACACTCGAGGGCAGCCTTCTGAGATAAGCAGCATAAACAACACGTGTTTCTCGACTTCTTCTTCGTCTTCAGTCCCGACCGCCGCTGGTCTTCCTCCCGCCCACCGCAGGGCAACGCACGGAAGACAGCACTTCCTGCTGTCGCACGGCGAAGCCAATCAGCCAACACCAGTGGGACATGAGTGTGTGTGTGTGCTGTTTAGACGCTCGCTGTGTCCACACTGGCGCTGTCGCACGCGTGCCCACGTGACCCCCACACGCACACACACACCCCCACCCATACTTTAACGGCTCGCCGTTTTCGTGCCCTTTTCCTCCCTTTGACTGAGGATTAGAGGGCGAGCGAGGCCCAGCCAGGACAGCGGAGGGTCCATCTCTCTCTTTCTCACTCTGTCAGAGAGAGAGAGAGAGAGAGAGAGAGAGAGAGAGAGAGAGAGAGAGAGAGAGAGAGAGAGAGAGAGAGAGAGAGAGAGAGAGAGAGAGAGAGAGAGAGAGAGAGAGAAACAGAGAGACAGACAGATAGACAGAGTATGGTATAGTAGGGTGACAGGGAGGAATATCCTGGCTCCATTCAAAACAAAGCTAAAGGTTAACAGCCACACGCTAAGGTGTCTCCCTGCTGCAGTGTGGTGCACGTATGCAAAGTTCACCAAACAGGTTGGACTCGCTCTGGGGGGGGGGGGGGGGGGGGGCGGGTTGGGAAGGCGAGCGCCACACGCGCTGATGACATCATCATCCCCGCGGGGGAGAGAGCGGCTCCGTGACTCAGCGGGAGGGAGGCCGAGCGAGCCTCGCCTCTAGTGGAGGGTGTCTGTTGTTTCCCCACCGGAATTTCAGCTAAATAAATGCCTGCTGTGGCGTGCGGCTTCCTCCCAGAAACAGCCACCCGCCCTGCAGGTCAACCCGGTCCAGATACATTCATGTTATGTCTGCTGCTGCCGCTGCCGCTGCCACCTTCCTGGGGAGGGATCGGGTGAGAGACGGCTCCGCGGAGCAGCAGCCAGGTGGGGCAGAGCGGACACACAGAGGGGCCGGTGTGCCCTGGATACGCACGCCAGCACGCCACTGACCCCGGGGGGTCAATCTGCGGGGGGGGGGGGGCGTTTCACTGGAGGACCAGAATTTCATCGGAAAAGGTTGTTTTTTTGGGGGGGGGGTTTGTTTCGTATAAGAGGTTGATGGTTGTTCTCTAGAAATGCAGAGTTTACGTTATACATTTCCTTAGAAAGGGTATTAATAAACCGAATGGCGGACTACGCACCCAAAAAAGGAGAGCGCGAACAGAGTACATTTGTAAATAAACAGCCCCCCCTTGAATAAATACTGTACATTACATGAGGACGTACCGCCTCATGTGTCAGCCACGTTTCCACGTCAACGGGCCACACTGGGGGGAGGCCAGCAAACTGCAACTGACCAAAGCTAAACCCGCTGTGAAAGCGGCTGGCGTTGGCGTTCTGTGGGCCTCCACTGTGGACAGGCACGCTCGCCCACTCTGTGCTGAGGTCAGGACAAACTTATCTCACTACATTCTCTATGGTGCTGAGCAGCGAGCTCCTGTCCCCCGCCCATACGCACGCACGCACACACACACACAGACACGCACGCGCACACACACACACAGACATGCACGCGCACGCACACACACACACACACAGACAGACATGCACGCTCACGCGCACGCACACACACACACACGCTTCCATAAGCTACAAGTGCAGCGTGGCTACCACGCTTGGCCACTGCAGGTGCAGCATCCGTCACGGTGGCCTTCGATTGGCTAGTTCAGCCCCCCCCGGGGTTAAGAGTTCATCCAGGAAGTGGGGAGAAGGGGATTTTCAGGAAGCTCTGGCGTTCCTGAAAATCTTGCACCGTCAAAGCTCAGGATCGGGTCCCAGTCTGGATGCATTGTATTGTTCCTGCTGTGTGATATTCCTCCGGTCGGATGCGCTGAAGCGCTCCGCTGAGCTACGGTGATAACGGCGGCACACTGAATTGCGAGGCGTCGTCAGGCCGGCCTGCGAGCTTCCCAATGAGGGCAGATAAAAAAAAAAAGATTGAAAAAAAAGAAAAGAGGACTTAAAAATATCACACTATTACCGCGCGGCGGATGTGTTGTAATGAGAACCCGACCGTTAATTGGAGGGTGAAAACAACCCTCCCTTCGGGGGGTTTGAACCCGAAGTAGATAGAGGTGCATCACGCGGCATCTCCTCTGCCCGCTCTGGCCTGCCTCACATTCTTCCCCAACTGAAGTTCTGACTCGAGGCTCAATGAATGTTGATTTTTTTCCGCCTGTGTTGTTGGCAGTTCAGTTCAGGGAGTAGGCTGCCCGGAGGCGAGAGGTTAAGGGAAAACATTGGGGTTTTCATTTTTTGTCATTTTGGGTCTAAAGGACGAACGCTGCCACCATTTTTTGAGATTGGTCCGGTATTGAGTGAGAAGGCAGCAGCCGTCATCCGTGAAACAGGCTGCCATGTAATCCTCTGGGGAAATAGCGCTCTGTCAACATATGTCCTCTAAAAGTGTTTATTTGTGCCACTGACAGGCTCAAAGTGTCCGACAACATAATGGAAAGGATCGCTAAAAAAAGTTTTTCTTTGCCATTCGCTTGACCTGATCTGTATGTTATTGCGTCGAACCAAGTCTCGCTCAAGGAGAAGTCTTGCTCTGAAATCTTGGTGTTGGAGGCAATTTCCCTTTTGTCATTACAATCTCAACTCTCCTTCACGTACATCTTTAAGATGACACTGAAGCTACGCTTTCTGTCATCCAACACAACGAACTGTTCTCTCCATCTCTTGCTAACGTTTTCACCATTCTCTTCCTGCAACAGCTCAAGTCTTGAGAGATATCTCCTTGGACTCAGACTTGGTTGGACACAAAAACAAACAGAGTGGATCAAAAGAGTGGATCAAGCAAGGGGTAGGCGAACGAAAACCCCAGGCACCCAAAATGATTGCAAAAATATCCCAAAGCATTCCTTTAAATAGCAGGTACAGGTATGGACATCTCTGGGTTGACTATCCCACTATGTACACTGCCCTATCAGGTAGTGTACATGGTTTTAAAAAGACCAAAATATCTTAAAGCAAATGTAGGCTGCACTTCAATGTAAATGTCCGATGTGCGCCTTCATTTCCCTTTAGGGATCTTGATGACTTCCAGCATTCTGGAATCATCCTTGTCACGTTAATCAGTAGTCGCCAGCAGTGCTATGACTGTAGTCCAAAGTGAAAATACAATGCGAGGCAACTTTAAACATCTTGCTCACAGGCCATATCTTTGTCGCCATACGCGCATATCCTCCACCAAAACACTAAGTATTAGTATCCTGTATTAGTCAGCCTCTGCCTGTCACACCGCTGTTTCACTATGCCAGGAAGAGCAGCACTAAAATAACCCTCGCAAAAACAACACAACCCCGTTACTTCACCGCTCCCCCAAACACTGGGGAATTAGAGCTTGTCAAAGGCAAGGCATCAAATAACTCGTAGTACGAGTTACAGACAAACACCACCATCACACTGGGCCCCCGAGCTGAGAATGTATATCACCAGCGGAGCGGGGATGAGTGAGATTAGCGTGTTCCTGCCTCCTGGTGTCCCTGCCTGACTCCTTGGTGGACCAGGGGTGGAGGAGGCTGTTGAGATCAATCTTTACCTCTGTCTAAACACTGCGTGCTCCCCTCAGACCCGGCGGAGCCGCACGCCACCGTCTGCAGAGCTCCCGTCCTTGTACAGTCAGGCTTCTCTCCCGGAGGTGTCTGCCCTGTGCCCTTCTGCCTGCACAGTTCCACTTTGTCTTTTGATGTGTTTCGATGAATACGTTCAATGCCGCTAACCCCCGCACTCTGAATGGTGGGAAATGTACGACAAAAAAAAGGGTGATTTGGTAGAAGCTGCGTTGGCTTCCGTGTTCTGAGAAGCCCAGCGTGAGTATATTTAGCTTGCTGTGATGTTGCCGCTCGTACCGCGTTGCCTGGCAACCGCCGGCATCCTCACTCCTCCTTCAATCACAACTTTGCCACTCATGCATCGGAAAGCAAAAGAAAATGTGATAGCTCTTTCACATCGTTACAGCGAGGGGGGGGGGCTCCTCAGCCGATGAGATGAATCGTGTAATGAATGCGATGCGGAAAGGTTGTGGGGGTCAACGTGATGGACAGCCAAATTCTCATCCAAGATTAGAATCCATTGCTCCTTCCAATTTGGCTGACAAAACCCGTTTGCTTTTCTGACTAAGGCGTCGCCCTTGGCTGCCAGACAGTTTGTTTTTAATGCCGCGCCTTTACTGACATTAACGGATTAGCTTGTTACCACGGGGTCGTGTTTTACAGCTCAATGCGTGCATCGACGGAAACGCACTAAAAGGCCCGACTGAGGCCCGACTCCACAAAAAAAGGACCACGGGGGCATCCCGATCCCACGGGAACGTCCTGATCCTGAGTAGCAGTCCCCCCTCCTCCCCTCTATTCACACAGGCTTACCTTACGTGGAAAAAGAATACCTCTAATGACCAGCGACCCACGCACAATGAATTGACTGTTGTCAGGGACCTGACGACGGTTGCTACGCACAAAAACAGTCCGATGCATCAAAGCGCGCACATAAACAGAGGGCCGGTCGATTCCATCAACTTGTCTAAACAGCTACCTTGCTCTGTTTCTCCGAGGAAACACAAAACTGCGCTGGATGCTGGCGGCGGCGCCGCCGCGCGCGTTCCAGCCGGGGCGGCCATGAATCACGCACACCTGGCTCTGTCCGGCCACCATCCATTAGCCGCTGCGCCGCCATTGTCTGGCGGCCCGCCATTAAAACAGACCATTACAATAACTTCATTCTCCGTCGCGTGTTTAGAGTAATCGCTCAAACAATTCCCGTAAAAAGCTTGCAATGTTTGTGCGTCTCGACTCGGGGACCGACTCGCGTGGCGAACGGGAGGGGGGGGGGGGGGGGGGGGGGGGGGGGGGCTACGGGGAAGAGCTGGTTTGTGTACACGTATTGAATTTTCAGCTCTCTTCCCAGAGAAGCGTGCACGTGTCCACCTCAAGTGCTTCCTGCCATTGAAATGCTATTCCGAGCTGCTCGGGGCGGCCCAACATGGCGGCCCCTCTATGGCCTTTAGAAGCGGGTTGCCTAGGCAGCTGGAGCCGCTCCGCAACTCTGTGCCCTCAGCTGATAAGCAGGAGGAAGTGACTGAGAGAGAGCGAGAGAGAAAGAGAGCGAGAGAGAAAGAGAGCGAGAGAGAAAGAGAGAAAGAGAGAAAGAGAGAAAGAGAGAGAAAGCCGGACTTTCTCCTCTGGCGTTGTTCCCCTCCGTGACGCGGCCCTGTTTGAGTCCACCATCATGTATGCAACCGAGCTGCCGTCAAACACAGAAATGACCGCAATGATTCCGTATTTAACAATCGCCTTTTTCCTCCAGGTGAAGGGGTGTGACTCACTTAAGATTTTGGTTTGCCAAATTGATCCCCTTGATCCCCCCGCCTCCTCCAACTCTCCACATGTCGAACACCACAAATGATTTTACTGATTTTACGTCGCTTTGGACAAAAGCGTCTGCTAAATGCCCCTTCAACCCCAAATTAAACCAGATTTGAGCAGCGGCCAATCGTTATAAGCATCGACGCAAGCACCTCTTGCAATAGCTGCAAGGACGCGCTAAAAAGACTTGCAATGAGCAAGCCAGATTTCCTCTTTCATCGCAGAGCACATTCAGACAGGCACACAATTGGACCGACACACATGCAGAGCCAGGGAAAGAGTGAGTGAGAGTGAGAGAGAGCGAGAGAGAGCGAGAGAGAGAGAGAAGAGTGAGAACTAGAGGGATACGGAGGCCGTCATTACATAACAATCGTCATGCTAGTTTCTTCAGGTTCTTCTTCAGGGGTTTCTTCAGGTTTTATTCAAATAAAGCGCTGACTGTGCAGACATTGTAAAATGTCTTTAAGCCGTTCCCCTGACAAGACAACTACAGCCTTCTTCTGGTGCGCACACACACAGACACACACAGAATCCCCCCCCCGGTCGCCTGTGCATACGGTGTGAAGTAACAATATTTCCCTGCCATGTACGGCGGAAATATTAAGACGAGGACGATGAGTCACAGGTGTGTTTACAGGGTGTGTAGGCGGTCTGTGTACAATTTGGGGGGGGGGGGGGGTGTCTGCTCCTGCTGTTAACCTCCTGTCATCGCTGTGCTTTACGCCGCCAGCCAAGGCAACAGAAAATGGCCCCCGCATTTATAGGCACGGCGGCAAGGATCGGTGCTGCAGGTCCACTGATGACAGCCCCCCCACTTCAGCATGCACACGCACACGCAGAGACACACACACACACGCACGCACACACACATGCACACAGACACAGACACGCACACACACACAGACACAGACACGCACACGCGCTCCCCTCTGGGCCCATGGGTTCATGCAGGGTTCAGACAGGATAGTGAGAGGAGACGTATTGCCGTCGCACGGAGAGGGGGGGGGGGGGGAAATACAATTTGTGACGCGAGAACTACGTCGGGCCAGGGGGATAAATCCTGAGCTCGGAAGCACGAGAAACCATCAATCTGCCGAGAGTGTGAGTCTGCTCCACAGCCATCCCGCTACACTGGGCCCGGGAGAAGAAAGGCAGAGACCCACAGTTCCTGTTCATCAATAACACCGCACCAGCAAAAACCTTACTTATGGCGTGCTGTCATTTCATTCTTGCTCGCTGTTTTGGATGACAATCCACAGTTGTAAGGCGTTCGTGTGCAGCAGTGCATTCTTCGTAGTCATTTTGATTTAGAAGAAAAAAAAAACATCCACATGGAAAAACAGGCAGCCGGCACCCACCAGCGCTGCACGACCAAACACTAAAATCAATGTCCCTTTTAGAACGTTGCATGGATTTGCACCCTCAATTAGGACGTCCAAACACATCTGATTCAACACAATAGGCCCTATTCACGGTGGCGTCATCATGGGACAAACACAAGAGTCATACACCAATTATGGGGTCTGCCACTTTTATGCAGCAGGGCACATGGGCCGTGTTCCCTGTGAGACATCTCCACATGAGTGTATTCTTCTAGCCACGCCCTGACAGACACAAAGAGAGGAACGCTTATAAGCATTACGAGCGACACCCGTGTTTGTCCTGCAGCCTTGTGGTCTATTCTGCACGTAGTCTGGCCAGTCTCTCAACTCCAAAACGCCCCAAACTCCACAGCTGGTATGGCTACGGTCTGGTGACCAGCCTCGCTGGGACTGGGGTCGGTGGGTGCGTGGGAGTACACCGGGTTACCTTGCATACAGTCCTCGATCTTGTGCACCAGCTGGTAGGACTTGCAGCGGTCAAGTAGGGTCCGAATGGCTGGGAGGGGGTCCAGGATGATGGTCTCTGGGTGGGCGTCGATGTAGTCCTGAAAAAAAAAACACACACGGGGCAAACACGGTGAAGGCAAGCGTGCGCACACAAAGACTAAATTACGTGTAAAAGTGGCAATCTTGAAGATCCCCAAAGATACTCATTAAAATAAATGTCAGTTAAGTCACCATCTATTACGGAATGAGGTATCAATGGAGGATATGACCCACTGATGAAAGCCCTTGTATTTGCAGTGGTTGACACCCACTGGGTGTCGGTTGAGACATTCCCGCCATGCAGTCAAATCACAGGCCATGACTGATTTCTCATCACCTAGCAGACGTTGTTTCGCCGGAGGAGGGTATGTGCAAGGCTCCTGCTCTACAGCTCAATGTGTGTGTGTGTGTGTGTGTGTGTGTGTGTGTGTGTGTCGTGGCCCACCGTCTTTTCCTGCCATAAGAGAACAAAACAGAAACAAACTTTGCGGTTGCTTCTTCAAGCAAACACTCAAGTAGCGTTGCTTCAAATATGAATACCACCAAGGGCCAACAAGTTGCCACACGCTGTCTGTCTGTGTGTGTGTGTGTGTGTGTGTGTGTGTGTGTGTGTGTGTGTGTGTGTGTGTGTGTGTGTGTGTGTTGTTTTGCCAGCAGGCCTACATTGGGCAAGTCATCCGTTGCCTTGAAGGCAGGTTGTTGCAGCACGAGGTGGGCCATCAGCCTCTTCTTGTTCTGTTATTGTTACACAACCGGACCCCCAGACCACTCCCTAGCAAAACCGACTGCTGGCGCCAAACACTCCTCTCTTGCTCTCTCCAAAGCGTTCCCCATAACCCCCACCACCACCACCACCACCACCACCACTGCCCCGCACGTCATTCTCCGCCCATCTCTGCCTCCGTTGTTGCGGAAGCATCATCAACACAACACAACAAACGACCCTCTTTCTTCCACCGTGAGCCGTTCTAAAAAAGCTGGCGGCAGACGCTGGGCTCGCACCACGGCCTTGGCTCTTCTTCTTTTTTTTTTTCTTTTGCACCGCGGCATGCCCCCCCCCCGGGGCACCCACACACCCTGGTCCCCGCCGGCCTGGCAGGAAGCAGCCGCGGTGCCGTCAGACACAGCGCAGGCCCCGGTGCCTGCACGCAAATAACACACGGCTCTGGGTAGTATGCGGCCCGTAAACAAAGCCTGGAGGTTTTTCTCCTTGAGACGGAGGGGCCATCTGTAGGATGTCCGACCGCGCGGCGTAGATCAAAGACCGCCGGGTCGTTACGTAAGGCAGACAAACGACGACGAGGACGACAAAAAAAAAAAACCAGGCGACCCAAATGAAGGTGCCGGTGGTTCAGAGGAGCAGCCTGAGGTGGGGGCTGGCGCTTGAGTCTGAGAAATGGTTCAGACGTACAGACCAGACCCCCGAGACCTCGCCGAGGGTGTTGGTGAGGGTCACACACACACACACACGCACCCCGCGGTCAACATCATCTCACTCCTCTGTCCGTTCTGCAGGTCCAGACAAGTGAAGACAACTCAATGCAATTCTGCCTTTTTTATGGCCGCACTCAATACTGCAAAAATAGTTTTCATTTGAAATCACTCCGAAACGTTCTGTATCAATTTCTCAGATGCTAAAAGGCCAAGTCATCAACAGTCCACAACATTATGTTCATTTCCTCAACATGTGCACATCTTCTCAGGAAGCGTCGGCCCCCGTGTTTGTTTAGGCCTGGAGGGAAACAAAGCCTCACCTTTCTGATAAGGGGACAATAAAACCAGACAATCTCTCGCCGGCCGGCTGGCTCAAAGTTCCACTCCAACCGCTGTCCCTCTCAGACCCCAACCCCCGCTGACTGGGTGATGAACGCCCCTTTACACACCGTGCCCGTGTGTCCGACATGACGAGACGGTGCGCCGTGGCGTGGGGTTTAAGAGGTTTCAGGTTCACCTCTGACTGGGCCTTGGGACTGGGCCTGCCTCGGCCGTGCTGCCGCGTGCCCTCAGTCTGCCGGGGAGACTGAGTCACCTCATGACGGGCAGAGGAGGGGCACCATATTAAACTGATGGCGGTTGGCAGGGAGCCGTTTCCATCCCACTCGCGTCCAATACTTTTTGGGCGGCTCGTCTTTTGACTAATGGATTGATTTTTTGCCTTGTTGATTGTGAATGTACTCGTAAAACACATGATTATTACATTCTCAGAGAATTGTTTCAATGTCACAATCCTGAGGGAACTAGGCGGAGCCCCCAAGGCGAGACAAAATAGACCCTTCCTTCCCCTGAAAGGGGTTCGATCCAAGTGAGCTATTCAAGGTTAAACATACCGACTAGCCTCTTGGTCAGGAGGTGACTAAGTGACCACCTTCACCTTGAATGCTCTGAGTCATTTGGATAGATAGATAGAGATATGGAAAGGGAGGGAGGGGGTAGGCAGAGAGAGAGAGAGAGAGAGAGAGAGAGATGTGTGATCATGAGATGTTGGAATTAATTTTCATACCCAATGTAACCCCGTCAGATCAACATCAATTAAATTCGCAGTGTGAACCCATTCGAAGTGTGAACCCACATCCACAGTTGGAGCTGTGACTGGCTGTTACGTGGCAGACGTCGACTGATCGTTTCAAGTTCCGGCGAAAATCAAACATGTCTTATTGCAGCTGCGGAGCTCCATAAAAGACCATCACGACGATTTGTCACTCAGTCCCTTACTTCTTGGTGACTTATTTATTTTTCTAGATAAAAATTAGCAATCATGTCTGGGAGGAACGCAGAGAACTGTCTCATCAGATCTTTTGGTGAATCCAAACCAGGCTTCCATGTAACAAGGATGTTGGCTTGTAAAACCAATGCCACAAAATTGAGGTGTACACTGTAGATTTAAATACAGTTCATTATAGGGCCCACTATCTTGCAAAATTTGCTTGGAGATAGAAGCAGAAACACCAAGCTGGCTGCATGGAGTGGCTCTATAGTGTGCCCTCCTGTCAGGGTGGTGATTTTGGCTTTATGATGGGATGATGGTGATTGCAACAGGTACACAGACTAAAGCACTACTGTTTGGGAAATACTCAAAGCTTTGTTGAGTCAAAGTCCACTAAACCAAGCCTTGGTTGGGAGCCGATCTTTGGTTACAAGTTGGCATTTGCGATGCTTCTACACGATGCGTGACATTTCCAACACATTTTATTAATACATTCAATGTACTTTGACACCCACTCCATCCACACATTTTTCTGCTAACACATTCTCTGCTTTTTCAAAGTCCACCAGAGAGAGGGGAGCCTGTGGAGGGAGCAGCGAAGCGGTCCTACCTGCACTCTCTGCACCTGCAAGACGGCCTGTGAGTCGTTCTGGTCGGCCTCCAGGATGAGGTCGGTCAGTTTGTGGATGATCACGTCCAGGGGTCCCTGCTCCTCCAGGGGCTGGCTGAGGTCCAGCTGCGGGCGGGGAGGCAGGGGTTAAAGGTCGTCACACGCTTCCAAGTGGCGTGTTGTTTGTGTCGATTGCCTGGGGCAGGTGGAATGTTGAGGGCCAGCCAGGAGAGGCCGGTTGTCACCTCTCGGCAATGTTGTTCTTGTTTTTTTCGGTTGCTAATAAATGTATTATCTCTTCAATGTATTTTATGTACTTTTTGAGTTTAGGTGGAATGTGACAAGTCCTTGGAACAGTTACCCTAGGCTTGCTGTAACTAGTGTCATTCATTAGCTTTCAGATAATGATGATAATAATAATAACAATAACAATAATAATAATGATAATAATAATAATTTATTAATTTTGTTATTTACTTTACTTTTACTTTTACTTTACTTTTCGTGTGGCAAAAGTAAAGAAACAGATTCACAATTCACGCCTTATCCTCGCACAAATTATTAATTAGAGTCTTTGCACAGTGAACTGTTACCTGAAATATGAATCACCTAATTCATAGTTCCCTTGGAAACTGACAGTTCACTTAAAACCCAACAGAAAAACAAAGGGGGGGAAGGGGGGGCGGTTGGCGTTTCACTTCATGTTAGAAAGAAGCAGTGGAGCTAAAAATGCTTTTGGGACGTTTCTGTAATCTACTTATTTAGACACAAACGTCCGCGGCAGAGCTGACAGCGCCGGGGAGCACGGGTTGTCTAACAGCAGCAAGGGCAAGGGCGGTCAACATGTGCCGCTAGCTGCACCCAGGTCTGTGGACCCGACACACCAGCATGGGGTGACTCGCTGGATGTATGCGCCAACAGGCCTGTAGCCATAACAGACAAGCCACAACAAACAAACACCTGAGGCTGCAACAGCACCACTTGCAGTGCACTCCTTGGCCACATTCAGGTCAATTTGATACATGGCTCGCTTATGTAATACGGGCCGTACTTATTGCCCGTGCATAGCTAATCTGTTAACGGGTGATTACCAGATTACTGTTCACAAAAGGGTGGTTAAGCAGCACCTGCATAAACCAAAACCGGGACTCGCGCAAGATACCTTGAACAAGTTCCCCCTTTGTGCCGCCAGCAGAGAACAAACACGCCTTGGCTCCATAGGGGTGTTATAAATGGGAGGCCCGGGAGTCGATGGCTGAAAGGCTGCATGGCCTCCCTGTTGGCTTAAGGGGGTGGCGAGAGCCGTAGTCAATGTGGTCTGGTTAATCATCCCAGGAGAGGTGATGGCCACATCGCTAATTAGTGAACCCTTGGTCGAAGCCCACTGTTGATAAATGGGTGGTTCAGGTGCCTTGAGACATCTCAACACGTTTCTGTGTCGGGGACACAGGAATCAACTGAAGGCAGGAGATATGATCTCTGACCTTTGGGGTTTCGAGAGAAAGGGCTACTTTCATGTTGAATTGCGAGAAATGAGGCAGAAATGGAAAGGAAGAGTGAAACTGTGATACTGATTCAGCATAGGTAAATGTCAATGAACTGTTGGAACATGAATCAGTGTTACAGAACTTCCTCAATAAAGAGTTTCTATATGAATGCACTTCTATAAATCAGTCTAAAGGTACTCGACCCGTAAGCATGCTATTGTGACTATAAACGATCTCCAATGAAGTCATTGTAATGCATTATCATCGGTCTCATATATTTTCACTGTTGGACGTGTGTTTTCTTAACTCTTTTCTGATCTAGCCCGCAGCAACAGGTTTTACACCATAATAAAATAGACTATAAAAATAATAGAACATCAAGGTACAAGCAGTACTATAGAGTTATTTTTGTAACGTATGTTGCTGGTTTTATGTATTGTGACTTTGTGGTCATGCATCCAGTTTCTGTCAAACAGATTTCTTTTGTTCTTTTGCGGTATGTAAAATGGGCCTTCCTTACTCCCTAGTGGCAAGCACGAGATCAAATACAACTTTTTAAAAGGTGCAACACCGTAAAAACCCCTATTGAGTGATTGAGTCAAGACAGTCAAAGCGTCCGTTAAAAAGGCCTCAGATGGGACCAGGGCACAGAGAAGTACATAGAAACGTGTCACGGAAAGCAAAACACGCTGCCGCCACATTGAGAGCCGCTCGCTGTCCAGGTCAACATCCACAAAAAGAAAACTCTTGTTGCTGCACGCACACCGTACAGGGCCCACCGTGTACCCCACAGGCTCCACCGCGTGCCCCACAGGCTCCACCGCGTACCCCACAGGCTCCACCGCGTGCCCCACAGGCTCCACCGCGTGCCCCACAGTCTCCACCGTGTACCCCACAGGCTCCACCGCGTACCCCACGGGGCCCACCGTCTACCCCGCTGGGCCCACCGTCTACCCCAGAGGCTCCACCGTGTACCCCACAGGCTCCACCGCGTACCCCACGGGGCCCACCGTCTACCCCGCTGGGCCCACCGTCTACCCCAGAGGCTCCACCGTGTACCCCACAGGCTCCACCGTGTACCCCACAGGCTCCACCGCGTACCCCACGGGGCCCACCGTCTACCCCGCTGGGCCCACCGTCTACCCCAGAGGCTCCACCGTGTACCCCACAGGCTCCACCGTGTACCCCACAGGGTCCATCATGTACCCCACAGGGACCATGGTGTACAACCACAACAACCGCGGTTGCCCACATAAGGACATAGCGGACATAGCGGTAGCAGCGGACGGTCCGATCTGCCGATCTGTCTGCGGAAACCACCGGGGCCCCCCCAAGGGTCCTCCATCTTTACCCGTCTGGACGGGTCAGCGATGGCTGATGGAGGCTGAGGGTGTCTGGGGAGTTCAGACAGAGCGCCGACTGCTGAACAGCATTTAAACTCACACCACTCACACCCCATCGGGGGCCTGCCCGACATGTGACCGCGCTAGGGGTCATGACCCCCTGGGACGGACACCTATGAGAGGAAGAGGCGGGACTCGCCCTGCGGGGAAATGGGAGCGGCGAAGCATGAGCGCTCATCCAAATGAGGTGCGCGTGGGGGGGCTCCCTTGAATGCTAAAAGCAGAAATGTCAGACGAGGACCCTGCAGGTCCCTCCGGGCGGCGAGCGCACTGGTGGTCTGCGGGGATGCGGGGATGCGGGGGGGGATGCAGGGATAGACGGCGGGTCAAAAGTAACATATTTTTGGGGCTTTCATCTTGCTCCACAGAGCTCGATGAAGCCCCACAGGGCTTTGGCTGCCCCCCCCCCAGGGAGAGTCAATGCAGCTGATTTTGATCAACAGCAAACACAGAGACCCATATATGACCATTATTGTCCCTGGCGGGATCGCACGCTAGTTGGAGTGTCTGCTGTTGGCACAATGTCTTCAGGCAGACAGGGGAGGGCAGATGTTCCTGCCTCTCGTCTGCCTGCTGGCGTTTCCCATGGACGGCCTGACGACCTTTTCGTCCATTTCTTAATCTTTGTGGATAAATACCGTGTGGTCAGAGTGCAGTCGGACATGTGATGGATGATTTATACTCGATGCCGTGTGGCCCCTGACACACTTGGATAAGAGATAAGATGTCGCAGGCAAAATATGGCTTCTGGCCACAACTCATGAATTTGCACGCTGAATAAAAGCGACGGAGGACAGAGAAGCCTGGCAGCGCGTCTCCTGCTGAGTCCTGAGGGCCGGGTCAAACCGGGACCTAATTTGGCTTGTTGCGACTCTGACGGGCTCCCCGTGGAGACTATAGGATAATTAGACGTCTCCCTGTGGACTCTCTCCCTGGTACAGAAGCTTATGAGGTATTTGACATTCAGCTTTCATCGCCTTGGATACGCGTCAGCGAGGAGTACATTAGGCTAACCACAACTTGATCTCGACTAAAGGTACAATGACTGGGCTGGGAGCTAGCTAAATTCTGTTTGGACGTTTTAAATGAGAGTGAACAGAGCGACCGAACACAAAGGGGAGGGAAGAAAAACAGCTGTCGTGCCAAAGCTCCAGTGGCCCTCCTCAGGTTTTAAAAGACAAAAGAGAAAGACAAGTGGAAATGGGGGGAGAGAGGATGGTGCCAAGCCAGCGTTTACCCACAGGATCAATTACAAAGCGGGCCTGAGGCTCTGGCGGTGGTGCCCAGCGGGCTTGGCTGGCAACCGAGCTACTGCCCAATACGTCAACCTCATTCGGTGCCATCGCAAAAGAAAAAAACCTATCAATAATGGAGATTGCACAACATCCGACAAAGAGCTGATTCTTCGTCAGCCATGTCAGAACGGCCGCTCGGCGGGGATTCAGTGGAGCCAGGGGTGTGGAAAGGGACAGGCTAATCCTCATGCATTCCCATCTCTTCACCTGTTTTATTTTTGTTACTGATCCATGCTGGAGCCCAATGACTTCAATTCACAGAGTGCCTACCACCCACGTGTATCTAGGATCTACACCACAACATGCAGGCACGGCGAAGACGCCACCGCATGGGTCCTCGATGGTGTCCATAACCAAGTTCAGCCTCTAGAGTTGCATTCAAAACAGCCGGCTGCCCCCATATAAAATATAAACAAACAGCGTAAAAGCATATCGGATGCACTCGTAACAGCGCCAGGGCCACTCTGCTACAGCCAATGATGGTAGGAGCGGTTACTACAGCAAGGCTTTCAGGTTCCAGGGCAGTGGGGAACGAGAAGCATTAAGACTTCTCAGAGTGTTTTGTGCTCATGAAGTATTGATAACAATGTGCACATTATGTAGGGGTCAATTTGGTTTGCACACATGTAGCCTAAGTGCTTTGTTGTGGTGTGCCCGTCTATACACTCCCATACTATGATTGAGGTTGAATTAATGGCTTGGCCATCCAAGCCCTCCTCTCCCTTTCCAATCTCAGCCACAATCGAATATGCGGCCGAGATGCAGCAAAAGCCCGGAAATTTGCTTTAATTTCCCGGGCACTTATCGCATGATAAGCGAAAAGTCGATCACTTTTCTTGGGCAGGTGTGTAAGTGATATGTTCCATCCCGGCCTCTGATGGATTTGAATCCCTGGCAGGCAAAGCCGAGCAAGCTAATCTCATCAGAGCTTTACACTCTTATGAGCTCATGGCTCAGGGTACATATTTATTAGGTTGCTGGTGGATGTCGGGATACGGTCCATCAGAGGACACATAGCAGACAAATGGGGCACTGAAGCCTTGAGGATCATGTCTGTATACACCCCTCTGGGCAATTAAGACTCTCCAAATAGCTTAAACAGCCTTTCTGTGGGGGGGGGGAACTAGAACGCACAAACATAAAGAAACCATGGAAACCCCAGGCTGAAATTCAACCCACTCTCTAGCTGGTGTTGCAGGAGCATAGAGGGTTGCCTACGAGGAGCCTACTCACTGTGAATCCCCAAAATGAATTGACCCAAAGCAGTGGATTGATCACGGGAAATGCTTAAGCAAAACTGAAACTACTGAGCTGCCAAGACTGAGCTGGTTATGGTAAAAGAGCTCTACTGGTCATCACTGTACTAGTCATAGAGCACAGTGATAACATTGCACAATTACATTATGCTCACCACAAAATATAAATAAACGTTCCTGCTTATTTCTCCTTTTTTTATTTCAGTGTTCAACATACAGATGTCGTTCCCACGCCAGAAATGGAAACGTCAAATGAGCTCCCCAGGGCGGACAGATTTAGCCGAGATTTGCGAAACATGATGTCATAACCACCGTCAAATCCTCCAGAGGTTGGAAGCCCGCCGGTGTGCTGCACTGTGAGGCAGACACCGGCGCGTCTCAAAGCAAACCCTCGATGAAGAAGAAGAAGAAGAGCGTTGTCAAACTAACAAGCTGCCACATGGTGGAAGTCATGGCCAAGCGGACACACAACCATCACCATCTGTGCTGGCAGGATTCACACAGTGAAATAGTCTACGAAATACAGTAACATTTTTAATTAAACCCCCCCCCCCCCCCCAACACTACATCTGCACCTTTAAAAGGTAATCTCTCTTCACCCGCGCTAAACGATGGTGGAACCTTAACCCCGTCAAAGACCTTGCTCTCTGTCCTTGTCTCCACTCCACACAAACACCTTCCTTGTTTTGCTGCATGGGAGCGACAGCCTGATACGTTGGCGAGCATAGCAAGGCCACTGCGTTGCAATGGCAGGAATAGTGGTATTTGCCATCAGTGAGTTCACAGCACATACCATAGACTGCACTAACCGGCAGCGGAGCCAAAGCCCAACCCGGTGGCATGTCTGAAACACAACACGCAGGCGTTAACAGGAACTCCCACTGGCTCTGCACTGGCTTTGAACACCAAACCAAAGCCTTACATTGTGATGCAGTCAATGTTGATATGCATACTGCAGACTGCAGCCCTTGACCAATATGTGGGACACACCGGGGCTGGCAGGCTGTTGGACCTCTGACTACCACCATAGGATCTGCTGGGCTCCCTGGAGACGCTGAATGCATACTGGGGAAACAAAGCCCTGCTGACTTTGGGCCTATTCCCAGGACAGAGTTCTGTCTGGGTGTGCAGAATACATTATGTAGAAGGGGGAGGAGAGATCCCCAAGCACAGACGGTAGAAATATAGAAATTAGGGATGAAGTTGGGGATAGAGATGGAAGAAAATGGATCCAGATTTGTGCCAGTATTTCAGCCCTGTTTGCTTTCTGATGAATATAATGTAGCATGTTTGTTACATTGGATTAAAACTCATTAGTATGTCATTAGTAAGTGTATGTCTGCATGTATTGTCCATAAGTCATTGATAATGGCTAGTTATTAAGGACTTGTTGTTTCATCATAAAGCATGATTACCAATCAACGGTAGACAACTGAAGATTCTGCAACTTACCTGAACAACGTCAATTCCTCTTTTCCTGAAAGAAAAGAAAAGAAAACATAAGTGGGGATATATTGTGAAGGAATAAATAAATACATGATACATGCATTATGTAACTGTACATATTTTCCTGAAAAACTATAATCACTAGTAACTTAAATGTCAAAACAAATTGGCATTCACGTCATCATATGAATGCACACATATTATTTAGGTTTTCTATACTAGATCACTTCCAAGTTTTTAGAGACGGCAGGAAAAAACAACAACAAAAAGTTGCTTGGCAACAAGTAGAGTGAGAAAACAAGCCCAAAGAAGCATTTGGCCAAGTGGCTTTCACCTGCACCATTGTACACCATTGTACACCATTGTACACCATGGTGCACCGTTGTACAGACCAAAGGTGACATCTTAACACGAGGGGTGGGACAAAGAAAAAGGCATCGATTCACTTCCTTTTCATTTTAACTATTTTGTTTATTGCTTGTTTAATACCTGAATTGATTTAGTTTGAATACAATTGAAACATGCATGTGTTCAGATGCTCAGACCAACTTCACAGTCTGCCATGAATCAGTCAAGTGATCAACTTGAGGACAGTCCCACAGGCACAATGTTCCAGAAGATATCGGAGCGGTCTCAAAATCGTTTCGTCATAATCAAATCTACTCTTCAATCGAAATACACTGAATCGCTTTCTTTATCCAAGCCCTCATAGTAGGTCTTTTTGTCTCCCTCCAATAGACGCTTCACTAGCACGCGCATTGCGTGCGGTAGACATGTATTAATACATTTGAACTATTCCTTTCCCAAAGGGAGATCAGGAGGACACAAAAAATAAGAGCCATGGGCACCTGACAGACAGATTTTTATCAATCAAACAGGTCAACTGTAATGGAAAATAACTGACCCTTCCATGACTTTCTATCCAAAATAACTGACCCTTCTATGACTCCCTATCCATATAATACTTAACCATCTGTCGATTCCTCTGCTGCAGTCTTAAGGAAAAGGAACAACAGGAACAACACAGGCTGTCTGTCCAGCAGAATGTGGCAGGGTGGAAGTCACATTTTCTTATCTCCTCAAGGGCCAACGAGGATCACCAGATCTTCACCATACATACTGTACCCTCTTTGTGTACCTTATCCTATAAGCAGCAATCAAATAAAATATTCCACCAGTCCCCAAGACTGGTAGACATTTCATCGTACGGGCTTCATTCGACCTCAGTCGGAATTTACAACTTGTACGTGTACATTTTCTTACCACTTTTCTATGGAGTATAACTATCACAGTGTGGCAATTAAAGTCATCGCTAGAGGTGTGTCATTCAACTTTTTCCCCATGGACGAGCGTTAACAAAGTGACAGATATCATAACAAATCCTAATATTAAATCGCAACAATTGATGGGATTCAAGATCCGAGTCTCTCCCTTTGAAAACCCTTGAGCCGTTGCAAAAACCCGCATTCCTGATTTCCAAAACACGGAACGAATCAGGGAGGCAACTGAACCATCCAAACTGGATTCAGACCTGTTCAGACCTGTTGGCTCCCGACGTGGCGTGGTGTGCAGACAAAATCATTTGGAGGCTGAGGAATGTAAATCAGGCCGGTGTCACTCTCTACTGTTGCTACCGAGGACAGCCCAGAAAAAAGAAAAGAAACCGGCGGCAACACAACTGGTGGCGACCGGCGCCGACAACAAGGTGACTTGACGCGGGGCGGCCCCGAGGACCCACCGCCAAAACCACAGAGCCTCCCGTCGTGGCGCTCACGAGGTTACAGCCCTGCCCCTGCCGGGGGCGCAAACCCAGCAGCCATTCAGGGCTTCACAACAATGGCGACATGTAATACTGCAGCTGGTCTGTTTAATGTGGTGGGGACGACGGCCTTTGGTTTCACCCCTGCTCTGATATATAGGGAGATTGTCTGCTCTCCCTCGATGCTTTTGGCAAAGCCTCCGCACTGAAAGGAGGGATGAAGAAAAGACTAAACAGACTAGCATGCCAGGGCCAGAACATTTTGTTTGGGTTTTAAAAGGGAAGAAGAAACAATAGAGGTCCCAGACCCATAGTGCACTGACATGGCCATGCCATCAGTACAATACTAACTTATACTACAAGCCGTATCTGTTACAACTTGCCCAAATGACAGGTATGTTCTGGCTCAATTAAACACACTGCATGAACATGAATTATAAAACATCTTCGACAAGAAGCAATGCATCAAATTAGATAATGCATAGGCGTGTCTTAATGGCATGTCCTAATATGCTTCCTTATGACTACCCTGCCCTAGAGACTGCCATCGCAAGGCCGTTTAGTGGCCTTCTCCTGACAGGAGCGAGTAACAATGTTTTCTGAAGAGCATGATAACGCAGAGGAGGGCAGACCAAAGGGGCATATTATGATTAGACACAAGCATGGTGAGACTCAACAGGGAATCTGTGGGGCCACGTTATGAATGGACACCCAGAGATTGTTTCTTAAAGCTACATTACATGTCCTTTCATGGCCAGCGGGGGGCTACAGCTGTACAGGACAGCAGGGCAGAGCTCTTCCTGGTGAGCTTGTCAGTCCTGATGCATGGCTCACGAGACTAATGTCTCGAAGGAACGTCAAACCAGTGCCGTGTGATGTGTGTATTGATGAGCAAGTGTTCTCAAGTGAAAACAAAAGGCTGCGTGCAAAGCAACTCTGGGATACATCTTCAAATCTAAAGTCGCCATGAATTGCTCATTGACGTGTGTGAAGGTGTCAGGAGGATAGCTATTCCTCCCAAAGTCTACACCATAAGAACACCGTCTTTCTCACTTGAGAATAAGCAATGAACTTAACTAATGCATACCAGCTGGCCCATGGTCACAAGTTTACAATACCAATGTGACCTTGGCTCTGTTGAAAGTGTCATGCAACTTAGGGGCATCTCTCTGAGCACATCAAAGTCTACAAGGGAAGCGCATGTAGTAAGCATAGTTCCATATTTTCCTTCCTCTTGATTGTTGATGACTTTGAATGAACAACACGGTATAAAACAGGGGAAATCCATTTGAAAGACGGAAGTAGAGAAATTACTCTTAAAGTCATGCAAATGTATCACAATAGTTTTGGTAATTTATACATTTTGCAAAACAAATATGATGGCATTTGTTGTTATGGTGTGAGTGGTTCTCGTAAACTGCACTTCTTCAATCCGGTTCCCCATCTACGCAGTATCTTATATTCTCACTAATTAAGCTTCTCAGCCAAGAGGGGGCCCAGTTGCCAATGGGCATATGAATGGATAAAAAAAGGACAAAAAAGTGTGGTTTATAAGACAACAATGTGTACAATGTGCCCTCTCAATATAAATTCCATGCCGGGCAAAAACACACTGAAGGGTTGTACACAAGACAGGTGCACAAAAGACATTGTCATTGTCTGATATGATGTTTGCCTTGTCGTGGGACTCCTCGATCATCAGAGGGCATCTTCAGCCCAGGTCAGGGCGGAACTGATTAGTCATGATCCCAGTAACTATGTTGCATGTGCTGCATATACACACAATAGTGGGACTTTTATCTTCCAACACAGTATAGTTCCCCTCTCCAAATGAGAAAATCCATGCCCCACTTTACAACCCCTTACGTAACACCATGTGACTCCAGCAGAGAGAGATGGGCTATTACTTGGCAAGATAACATACATTACATACATAACTGGACACCCCTCCCTTGGCCCACATGGAGTATAGAAAATCAAGATACTGTACATATACGCCTTTGACCAGAATGTAAATTGTCATGGGGGGAAAACCTGCCTGTAAGTGCACAATTGCAAAATCGTACACTGCAGTTAGTTTGCACAATAACTGCACTGTCACAATCTGTCTCATACCCTCCAATAACTTTAACAATACAAGCTGAGGTATACCTTCTTGTTAGTATATATGGCAAAACCAGTGTCCACAATAATTGTCCAATGCATTGTGTCTAAAGTTATGAACAGCTGGAATTCTCTACATGTATTACGTCTTACACACAAAGCTTAAAAAAGCTTTGTTGGATGTTATTCTGTAGATGTCAATTTACTAAAAAAGGAATCCATGGAACAGTAATATATTGGATCTCATTACTCCAACTACGCTGTTGGCTTCTCAACGAAAACAAAGATTTGAACTGAAGGTGTGGTTTTTACACCTAATATTTACATACACATCCCTACCATTAAAACCATAAAGGGTATTGTTGACTGATTGCCAAGTAATAAGCACACCGTGCTATTAAAGTATTCAAGGGTCTAAAGGCCTTCCACATGGATATCCATGAGCTTTTCCTTTTATACATTACAATAGTCATTGGATAATTATTTGATCTGATTATACAGGCTTGACTTGTTATTTATGGTTAAGGGAAGAGTATAAAAATCCAGTGCCAGAATAAACAATACATAATACTCCTCAAGACAGTATGAATTATAAGTACGTCATCAAAATATACATTGTGCATTCTGTGCTGCAACGACAGCTTCGGCTATCGTATGGACAACATTCATCAAGCACCACTTAGTAACTTTGAGGGTTCGTTATATTGGATGCGTACCTGCACAAATCGGCGAAGGCCTGAAAATTCAGCTTTTTCATCTTCTTCTCACTGAGCCAATATCCGACTCTTCGTCCTTTGAGGAAGGTCTGCATGTTCCCTCGTAGTACAGATGATGTGACCGAGCAGTGAACGCAGACTGGCGACAGCAGGAAACCGTGGTCCTAGCCTAGAGGGACAAGACCAGTTGACTGGGTGGTTTCGGAAACGTAACCCCCCAGCTAGCAACACAGTCCGGCGGTACTTGAGTAACACTGCATGTCAGTGGCGTTAGGCAGAGTTCATTAGCGTTATCCTCACAACTCGACATTGTGTTTCAACACACTCATAGGCAGGCTCATTTAATGGCATGCATTTGACTTCTGCTAACACAAATCGCTAACGTTAGCTGGCTAAGTGTACGAACTGTGACACAAATGACGAACCCACTACATTAAATACAAGGCAAGCTAGCTTGTTCACGTCAGTGTACGAACACATGCATAAGAAGTCATACTATCCCACCATCACCGTTGCTAACCAACAGTAGTTTGAAGGTGGCTGGTAGGCGAAAATAATGATCCACCGATTTAACTACAAATAAAGCTGCCAATAGAGGCTACGTGCAAGCTAACCTGGTTGATTCTTCTTCCCCCGTGCTCTTCAGGAACTAGCTCCGGTAGTTTCCCATTTTCCCTTCGTCTGGTTTGGCGGTGAAGTTTTCAAACAGGCTGACAGATGACATGTACAGGTACGATCACGTCGAGATGTTCCTCAGTCTCACATCCAAGTCAGGACTAAAACCCAGTGCACACACCCTGGACTCAACAGAGACTGACGGCGTGCATACACCGCTCTGTGGTGGACTGGGCTGCTGTCAGCCTGCAGTGCAGCCGTCTTCCCACTAGGGGGGACCACTCTGTTCACTGCATTGTGCAAATCTCAACATAAAAGCAAATGAGGCAAAGTAAACTTCGTTCACTTTGTTTAGTTCGTGTTCAGTGTTTCATGTATAGCCTCGTATTCAAAAAATGCAAAAGACTTCGCCCAGCAGACTGAAAACGCGTTCGAAAGTGTGTATTTTTATAGTCTTGATATAAGTTGATACAACAAGGACGCCATCCACTGGATAGACAGCAGTAATACTAGACATATCTGTTTAATGGGTGTCAGGTAAAACTCGATGCGCTGTATTGGCTGAGCGTTTGCATTTCGTTTCGATGCAAATCGTGCTATCGTGTGTGTTGATACTATCAAACAAACAATGGTCGACGTCGTCAATAAAGATCGCCTTTTAAACGCCAGTATCGGCATGTCGGTAACGACGCGTCCTTCCAGTCGGACCACTTCGCGGCTACATTGTATCACATCCGGTATTTTTTTCGCGCGACTAGAGACTCGCACACAAAAAAACACGTCCTCTCCACTTCCCCCACGTGGTCCCACTCCCGCCCGGAAGGGGCGTTTGTCAACACTGTAAGCCAGTCTGCTGCTGTGTTTGAACGATTCGCGGGTGTCTTTGTCCTGAGCTAGAATGTCGGAACATACACAAGATTCCGCTGCCGTGTCCCTTCAAGATATCACGGACGAAGACGAACTGAGAGAGGCATGGTCGGTGTTGGCGGGGAGTGACCCCGACAATTGTTCTTATACTAAGGTAAAACGAACGCAGTGCTTGCTTGTAGCAGAGCGGATTCCTCTGCAACCCACACAGTGCTCATGTGCTACATTCTCCAGTTGTTTTCAATGGTGACCTTCAATAAACGTCGTCCTTTGCGACAAAATGCATGCTTTTTCAAGCACTGACCAGAAAAAGATGCGGTTTATCATTCATGGTTATTTTGTCTGCATGTGACGCCAATATTGATGTCATGAAAGCTTATGAATTGTGTATCTTTCCAGGGCTATGTGAAGAGACAGGCTGTGTTTGCCTGCAAAACTTGCACTCCTGTGGGCGCAGATCCTGGAGGGCTTTGTCTTGCCTGCGCCAATACATGCCACGATGGCCATGACATATTTGAGCTGTATACCAAGAGGTAAAGGAAAGGATTAATTTTCATTAAGGAAATACAACGTGCCTTCCACTCGTTCTTAGTCGTGATACATGGTCAAAAATCGCTGTTAACTACAATGTTCTTTGTTTTGTAGACAATTTCGGTGTGATTGTGGAAATGGCAAGTTTGGGGATTTCAAGTGCCAGCTGAATCCAGTGAGTCTTCTCTTTGAGATATTATTCTCTGGTCAAATCATTAATGTATGTTGTATTTCATGTGCATGAGGTGATACACGCCATCTTCTTTTTTGATAGAGTAAAGACGACGTGAATCTTCGAAACAAATACAATCACAACTTCAACGGGAAATACTGCTCTTGTGATCGTCCATATCCAGACGAAGATGACAAGGTATATAAGAAATACAGTACACTGCAGATCTCCGACCGTTTGTTCATAACAACTCCCTGGTCATGTTTCTGTCATCACAAACCACTATCAATGTTCCAATAGGTGGACGATGAGATGATCCAGTGCGTTGTATGCGAGGATTGGTATCACACCAGGGTAAGACTTGTGTCATCATGAAGTATTTCATACATTGCTATTCTACGCCTCACACCGTACTTCAAACCACCGTGATCTGCTGCAGCTGAACCATTCGTCGATGTGTCGATTATCAGTCAATGAATATCATCGGAGGCCCGTTGTGTGCTCCTCTCCAACAGCACCTGGGCTGTGCAGTGGTGGACTCCGAGGAGCTGCAGGAGATGGTGTGTGAGGCGTGCATGAACAAGGCTCCCTTCCTGTGGACCTACGCTGCTCATGTTGCAGGTGACCCGTGTTCCCAGCTAATTCACTATTCACACTGGGCTTGTTTTACAGAGAGCCATCCAGGGATTGTGATCCTGGGTTTGTTGTTGGCGGTCTCATTCCGGCCATCTGTTAAAGTAAAGAAATTAAATGGTATTATTGGTTGTGTTTAATTTTTGTAGTTATGCACATAGTGGAATTATTTTTACCTATGGATGTAGCTTGAACATTTTTATACTTTTAACCTATTTTACTGTAGAAGTGTATGTGGAACACCTATTTAAATCAATATATAAAACCAATGAACAAGAGATTTCACCTTGCATTGAATTTTTGGGGATGCCGTCTGTAAATGTAAGCAAATTACAGACTTTGCAGATCCTTAACATTTACATTTAGGGCATTTAGCAGATGCTTTTATCCAAAGCGACTTACAAAAAGTCCATTTGCCTGAGGAAATCCAGAAAACAGCTGACACCGTGAGATGATTCTGAATTGACGTGCTTTCTTCTTCAGCAGCGCCCGTGATCAAAGATGGTTCTTCGGGGGAAACGGTGGAAGTCACTGTGGACGAACCGGAAAAGAGGGAAGCCAGGGAGTGTGAGGCCCTTGGAAACGGGGGCGAGGGACCCTCCCGCCAAAACCTGGACACGGTGAGGAGAAACTCTGGTGACATGGAACAGTTTTCTACCAGTATGGCGCCAGTAGCTCAGTGGGTAGAGAGGGTGGACAGAGCGGGTCAGCGGTTCGATCCCCTTGATCCCCCCCCCCCCCTCCAACAGTCCACATGTTGAACCCCACAAATGTACTGGATTGTAAGTCGCTATGGACAAAAGCGTCTGCTAAATGCTCCTTGATTATTATTATTATTTTTAGTATGGCTCCCAATTCTGAAGCAAGAAGTGTTCTTAATGCTGTATCACGGCTGCATGACTATCTGTGTGTATCGCCACCAGATGGCGCTGGATAGTAATGTTTAAACTAAGCCCCAAAAGCAGGCCGTGTCTTCTTCCTGTTTTGGATAATTGTGGGTGAAGTGATCCGTGAAGCACAGCTTTCCGTACGCTTGGGATGGGCTGAGGCCAGCCCTGACAGGGCAGCGTACTGTAAACAAAGATGATTTCATCAGCAAACCCACCCGTGTCAGTGGCTCTGTTGGCCAGGACAGGGCGACCTACTTACCTCACCTCAACTGCAATGGGGGCTTTAGTTTACGGAGCCAGGCCACCTGTTTCACCTGCGCAACCCACTTTCCTTATTTAGCTATGTTTTTTGGTGGGTTTTTCTGCCTTAGCAACCAGAAAACAGAAACGCGGCCTGCAAGCGTACGCACCAGGAGATGACAGACAGCCCGGCGAAGACCCAGGGCTGCAAGTTGAATGAGCTCCTGACTCGGGGCTTGGACAGGGCGAGAGTGGGGGCTGTGTTCTGGCCCTATGACTGGCGCTCCCAGCTGTGCACCTGTGTAAGCTGCAAGGTAGGCTTAAAAAAAAAAAAAAGCATGACTCTTCACCCTGCGTATACGGTATGCAAGCCTGTCGTCGACTCAAAGGGAACAGTTCACGAATGCACAGCTGTTTTGTTCTTGCAAATTATTATTTTTTTTCCCCCCAACCCCCCCGGTTTCCCCTAGAGTGATCCTATGTCCTTCTGTTCACGCACAGAGGGCCTATGTGAGGTCGGAGGTGCAGTTTCTGCTGGACGAGTCGGACACTGTGCTGGCCTACGAAAACAGCGGCAGGACACAGCCGCTCGGCCAGGACCTGCTGATGTCATTCCTGAGCTCCATGGACCACGTGCAGCAGCTGGAGCTGATTTACCGTGAGTTGTGGGGTCCAAGCGGACAGCAGGCTTTTAATTGGCCTCGCCGCTTGGTTGAAACAATACACTGTAATTGCACCGGGAAAGGCTACTGGTCCAGATGTGAAATGTAATAAAAAAATGTACTTCCTTCCTTCCTAGATTACAATGACCTCAAAACAGAGCTGACGACATTCCTGCAGCAGTACGCTGTGGAAGGAACGGTGAGGAAGGATCTTAAAATAAACAATGTGGTTTGAAGGGCATTGGACAGCTCCCCGTCCAGGAGAAATAGAGCGAGCCGATCTTGTAGGCTCTCAGCCGGACTCATGTTAAAGGTTCTTTCTTCATCAGGTGGTCACAGCGGAGGACATCAAGCAGTTCTTCGACGGGCTGCAGTCAAGGAAGCGGAGGCGACCGAACGCAGGCTACTGACGACGCTGCAAGGCGGCTGGCGAGGGACCGTGCTTTCCTGCTAAATACAGTGGGGACAAATGTGCTGCTACCAATGCGATTCCCGAGATGCCAAATGCACTGGCATCAATAAGTGTGTTAATGACAACCTTGCCTTGAATGACTCATACTTGAATTTGTAACTTTTTTTTGTAACTAACTTTTGCTTTTAAACTCACGGGCAAGGTTCTGCAACATCTGCCTGAGTATACTTTGAAACGTGACAGCCCAATATGCAAGAACACTGCGTTTTGGTCAGCTGGGAAACACCCGTCTGCATTCCCCTGTGTGAGTTACTTCCCATGGAGTGGGCTGAGTGCTCCTCTTAGTGGTATGTGACATTTGGGTTTATTGATGCTGACTGGCGGGGAAGCAGAAACTGTTTACTCTGCACTCGTTGATGTGAAATATTGCTGAACGTGGTTAAAACATGTCCTGCTAACAAACCAAGTACATGCTTTGAATGTATTAAAGAGAGACCCAAGTGAAATGACCCAACTCCATTATAACAAACCAGTTTATTTTTTGAGGATGCCAGGATTTACCACTGTTAAGCACCTTTTGTGAGGTGACAGTAGAAAAATAGATTCCATGAAACTAAATGCAACTTGGTACATCAATCTAAAAAAAGGTGTATTTGTATACCACACAAGTACCGGTGTACCTGTTTTTTTTTTATAAAGTCAACACAAGCCGTCACGCATGTTCAAGGTGGTTCAATTTAAAAAAAGAAAAAGAAAAAAAAGTGCTAAATGATAAAAGTATTTACACAGAACGGGCTACATGAGTTTAAAGAACTACTTGACGCAGGCTGGTTAAGCTGGTAGAAAAGGCTTGCATAGACATCAAAGTCACGTCTCCATGTAGAAGCCCGGCGGTGGCCGGGGGAAGGCACTGCCCTCTCTGCAGCGGAGAGCGGAACGAGGACCTCTTCTCTAGCTCAAGGGAACACTGTCCTGGAAAAGGAAAACACTACCCGACGCGAACATGGGGAAGAATCTGGAGTTTTGCATTTTTTCCCCATGATGCAAGCTAAATGGAAAAATGATTTCTCTTCACCCCCCCCCCCCCCCATCCCCTGCTCCTCCATGGCCAATTCATAACCACTAAGCATAGAGCTACTAATCCTCTACCCTTTACGTACTCCCAGTACTCAGACAGTAAGGAAGGAAAAGGAAAGGAACAATATTCACCTAGAAAACAAAAAAACACTAATACACACCATCTACAATATTGAACACGCGGCCCTAAAATGTGTAACATTTAACAAGACGAGAAGATCCTCAGACACAGCCGTTAATGACTTACAACACACATTCCCCGGTGAGGGTTCACTGACGAAGACGAAGGGTGTACGGGGCGCCATCCACTACAGTACAAACACCGACTTTCAACCACCAAAATGTGACGGACCGTTAACAATCAAAAGGTGATGGAACTTAAATGATTATTTACAATATCAACGGTACACTGGAAATACAGTCGGCCAACTTTCAGACAGTCACTCACACTTGTTCTTAAAAAAAAAACAATTAGCAGGAGAAAAAAATAATTTTTGTTCCTTCTCGCTGAACGTACAGGGGTTGCTCCAACAGTGCAATGACGCCTCATGTGTCATAGGTGGTGTGTAGTAAAATAAAATATTTCATTGGCTGTAGGTTATTTTTTTCTTCTAAAATGTATGCACTTGCCAGCTTCTTTTGCTACAGTTATGGTAGCTCCTTAACAGTATTTTTTTTCAACAGCATATCCACTGGATGTGAAGGTCCAGACTTGGCCATGAGGTGGCGGTATTGAGGCAAATATTTACATAAATTGGTTGGTGAATCCCACACCTCCTCCATTGCAGAAGAATTGTCAAGCTTCTGTGTTCGCCGCACGGTGAACAGAATAACCGCATCAGTAGGAGGGGGTGGCGAGGATGACATCATACTTAATAAGCTCAAATAAAAAGTTGCTTACACTCAATTAGCCAAGCATTTGATTAAGGCTTTGGATTTGATCGTTGAATGCTATTGTCCAACCGGAGAGCGCGAGTGCAGGGCCAGTGAACTCTGGTCGCCCTGTGATTCACACCTCGGAGCCTAACGCTGATATGTACATACAGACCTGACTACGTGGGAGTGTACAGTACGGAGATTGTTTAAACACCTGCGTGTGCAAAACCAGTCCGTGCACACAAGACACATCCACACCTGTTCAGCTAAAACAAGCCCAACGCCCCAACACCACGGTGCGTCCGTTGCCATGGTACCCTTTTATATTCCACCGCAATTGGCGACGAACTTGACAGTAAGACCTGCGTGACCCCCCCCCCCCCTCTCTGCAAATACCCGGGTTCTGCTTGGGAAATGACAGGCTTCGGAGGACTTGCTGGTTAGTCGGAGCAGGTCACGATTACAACGCAGAAAGACATCTGCCTTGTGACCTACTTCCTGGCCGATCCAATTCCGGCCTAATGTGACCTAGCCTCCGCCAGCTGCATGATGGTGACCCCCCGGCACAGGGAAGGGAACACATCTCAGGTGAGTTGCTATAGGGATGCTACTGGAGGAAATGGAATTACTAATCGTGAAGGAAGTAACATGGGATAATATCTAATTGACGCTATCTCTGCGCCAGACGGTGTCGTTTGCTTTGCTAACTTGCTTATCATAACATTCATATCGAGCCAGCTTCTACTTCCGTGCTGAGGGAATCAACAGAGGGGACTCAGTGGCGAGTCTCCAGTCAACGAGTCGGTCCATTATGGAGCTGTATTACTGGCTACCTTTTACCATCAGAAATAGACTCCCTACATCCATCCATCTGTTGCGACAGAGCCTCACGTTCTACACCAGCAGGATCAAGGTGGACAGCTCAATTCCACCAAGTGGCTGTTTAACTTGAACCAATGCACTGACGCGTGCCTCACTGTGACAGTGTGATGGAATGCTCAGTGTGCACAGGGGTAGGACAGAAGGACACAACCTATAAATAGCAAAATGAACAACAAGCCTTTTTTTTCCCTTTCCTCTGACATACACATACATGCACACAGTCACACACACACGTTAGTGCTTTGCCATCCGTTACAAAAAAAAACCTAAAGGAGGGACGCCCCCCTCCCCCCCCCCCCCCCCCCCCCCCCGTCGCCTCAACCCCTGGCCCCTCCACTGGGGTTAAAGTGCGGATTTCTTGTAAGGGTAGTCAGGTTTACTGGGTGACCTGCGGTCTCTGGCGGCGTCCTCACTCACACTGTTCCTGTGGGGCTGCTGGAGGTGCCCCGAGCCTGACGACTCTCCGCCGACACCCAGCTCTTCGGGGGCTTCCCTGGGAGCCGAGTGCCTGTCCTCGTACCCGTCCATGTTCCCGCTCGGGGAGCGCAAGTGGCCCAAACCGTGCGTCAGGTCCGTCTCGTTGGAGCGGCCCCGGGGCATGTGTCCGACGCGCGGCTGTGGCCCGGAGGGGCTGGCCAGGGCTCCGTCCTTCCGCTGGGAGCCCAGACCCAGGACGTCCAGCCTGAGCGGGTCTTGGCCCGTCCGCCCCCCCGTGGGATGGCCCTGCTGGGCCTGGCCGTCGGAGAGATAGGCGGGCGGGAAGGAGCCCTGGGGGTTACAGCTGTGGCTGTACAGGTCGGGCCCCGCGAACGAGGGCAGGGCGGTGGGCGTGGCCGGGCGGCAGGAGAAGTCGTAGAGGTCTGGGAACTCGGCCTGGGCCTCCAGCTTGGGCTCGGGGGCGTGTCTCTTGCAGGAGTGTCCGTGTCCGGGGCCGTGGCCGTGGCCCAGGCGGGCCGAGGGGCAGGGCCCGTGGGGCATGTGGTGGCCCGAGGGGCCCATGGGACTGTGGGGGCCCTCCCTGTCCATCTCCGCCATGTGCTGCTCCCTCAGGGACATCACCGAGACGCCCAGGGCGATGTCGGGCATGAACTCCCTCATCACGGGCTCCATGCCCATCTGGAGGAGAGACAAAAACACACGGTCATGACATCAGATCAACCGCTGACCCCGACATGACCCCCCCCCCCCGGCACCTCACTCCCCCGGCGCTATTTGAATGGGCGAGACGAGCACAACACAAGAGCAACCCGCACGGCGGGCAAACACTCACCGCCTGCTGCTCTGCCACCAGCGCCCGGCCCATGGCCTGGGGGTTGGTGCAGTCGGGGGGCTGGGGGCGGGGCACCGAGGAGTACTCTGAGCTGCCATGCTTGACGGGCGCGTGGCGCTGGTGCAGGGCGCGGTTACAGGGGTAGGAGAAGGAGCGGGTGGGGGTCGGCATGGGGACGCGAGGGCGCCAGGCCGCCTTCAGCTGCGCGTGGCCGGGCGTGGCCGGCGGGTGGTAGGGGGGCGGCGGAGGAGGAAGAGGAGGGTGGAAGCTAGCCAGCCCCTCCAGCTCTGTGAACATGCTGTCCATGGCCGGGCTGCTGTTTACTCGACAACGACCCACCTGGCGAAGGGCCAGGATCGGACTCTCATCGCCGAACCTCTCATCTGGGAAGAACTTGTAAGGGTTCTAGGGGAGGGGAAAGAAAGAGAAAAAAAAAGATGTTTTAACGATCGCCTGTACACCAATCACTTTAACGTCTCTCGTGCACACACACCACCCTGCCACCGTCGTCCTCTCTGGCGGAGCTAAAAGCAGCCGCTCCTGCTCACAGCCGCAGTCTGCCCTCTCGCGGCGGCACCGTGTGAGCCCGAGCAGGCCGGGCCGCGGCCCATCGCTGCCTACCTGTAGGAGCTCCGTGGCTCCGTCCGCCAGGCCAAACTCCCGCAGCACCCGGAGCTGCAGCTCGTAGCTGACGGTGGCGCCCTCGCCGCAGTTGAGGGCGTAGGCCCTCTGGACCTGCTCCGTGTGCCGCAGCTCCTGCAGCCTGCGGATCATGTCCTTCACCACGGACAGCCGGGGCACTGAGGGGACACGCACACAGTCAACGCACTGGGTCGCAAGCATCGTGTTCACACAGCGTCACATGATGGAGCCTCTCTGCACGACGATGACAAGTGTTTCTTCGAGCACGCACACACATACACACCTCTCAAAACAGACTTGCGTTGAATCAAAAATGGGTGCGTGTATATTCATCCCCCTAATTATGCACCGGTTTAGGTTCATTCTCAGCCCTTCGGACAGCCAGCCAATTGCGAATGCATGAGGCTTATCAGGGGCGGAGTGCCGCCGCCGTGGACACGCCCACCCCTGCGGGCCCCCCCCCGGCGACCACCGGCGTACCTGGGATCTCGTTGGCCACCACGGTGGGCGCGGCGGCCTGGCTGCCGGCCATCTGCTGGTGGTTGATCATGTGGCAGCACTGCGGCACGGCGTTGTTCACCATGTACAGCGTGTCGGGGACGTTGGACATGCGGACCAGGCGCAGGCGCACCAGGTCGGTCTGCTCCACCATCATCTCGTCCAGGACCGACTGCGGGACAAAGAGACGCGGGGATGAAGAGCGCGGGGTGGGGATGAAGAACGACCACAGGGAACCGCTGGCGGCCCCCACTCTGCGCACGCTGCTTCACGCCTCGCTTGTCTTTTGACAAGCGCCAGGGCGATTAGTCAGCACACACAATAACACACCAAACGGTAAACACGTGTGTGTGTGTGTGTGTCTCTGTGTGTGCGCGCGTCTGTGTGTGTGTTGGAACGGCACCGGTACACCGTACAGACAGCATCATCCGAGCAGTTGTAAATTATCAGCCGGAGTTGAGAATTTATGAATGGTCATAATATCTGGCCCGGCCGCCGCGTGGAACATCCATTAGCTTGCGTAACACCCGCGCCGCTTCCTGCCGCCCACCATGAATCAGGGCCAGCGGAGCCTACCTTGGCCTCCTCCACGTAGGGAGAGAACAGGCGGGGGCGCAGGTAGATGCCGGCGTTCTTCTGGCGCAACCAGGAGTTGGCCTTCCCCCCCTCGGAGGTGGGCAGCATGTCGGAGGGAGGGGTGCTGATCAGACCCCTTTTGAGCTGGGGACGGAGAAAGAGGGCAGAGGTCAAATCTCTACTCGCCACAATGTCCACGGTGTACCTCAGAAACACAGTGCGCCTCAAAAAAACAGTCGGGGTGCGCTAGAAACCGCTTTGTTATTATTAGCAGGCATCCCAGATGGCAGTTTTAATGATTGATTAACCAATTTTTCCGTTAAATATTGAGGCTAAATACAAGCATAATATGCACAGTGGCCGTGATGAGATTCAGATTCGAAGATTTGAGTCATTTATAAGAAGACGCACAGCCGCCCAACAGCTGCTCGCGTCTGGCTCTTCTGCATGAGACCGTTTGGATTTCAGACCCGCCCTCGGCTCACTTCCGACCAATCAGGGCTCGGTCGGAAATGAGTGGGGGGGGGGGGGGAGGAGACGGTGTACGAACCGCGTCGGCCAGGACATCGCTGTTGGCCGGCAGGATGTGCTCCGTCCTGACGAAGGGCAGCAGCGGCGAGAGGATGTCCTTCAGCTCCTCCACGTCCAGGTCCCTCCTCTTCACCCCCCTCTTGTTCACGCTGTGGGCCGTGCCACTCAGCAGGTTGGGCTCTGGGAGAACCCAAACACAGTGCTGCGGGTCAGTCGCCCGCTGTGACCTTCGTCTCCGGGAGAGCTTTGCTTTTTTTTCTCCATCCAACAACAAAAGGTACGATCTGGGGAACGCTTCAAATGTCTGCCCCGGCGTTAAGAAAACGTCGCCCGGAACATCTGGAAACATCAACTTAAAAGTGCATCCCCGACACGTTTACAACAGGTACTCCAGGACCCTGTGGGACAAGCCGCTTTGAAGGTGGTTCCTGGAATCCACCTTCAGGGGGAATGGAAGGCATCCTTTTTATAGGGGCTTTTAAGTGTATTTGGAGGCTCTGGTAACTGGGTAATTTTCTTAAAGCCTTTAGGGGTTGTGTGTGTCTATGTGTCTGTGTGTCTGTGTGTCTGTGTGTGTGTGTGTGTGTGCGTGCGTGTCTGTGTGTGTGTCTGTGTGTGTGTCTGTGTGTGTGTGTGTGTGTGTCTGTGTGTGTGTGTGTGTGTGTCTGTGTGTGTGTGTGTGTGTGTGTCTGTGTGTGTGTCTGTGTGTGTGTGTCTGTGTGTGTGTGGGTGGGTGGGGGGGTGCTCAGGGGGTAATTATAGCATGTATTATCTTACCCCTGTCTGCCATCCTCTTAATAAGCTGCTGCTCGCCCCACTTAACAACGTACTTGAGAATGTCCTGTTCGCTTGCCTGTGAATGAGAGACCAGGATAGGCAAAGAGAGAGAGACAGAGACCGAGAGAGAGAGACAGAGAGTGGCAGAGAGACAGAGGGTGAGAGTGGCAGAGAGACAGAGGGTGAGAGGGACAGATAGACAGAGGGTGAGAGGGACAGTAGACAAAGTGAGAGACAGAGACCGAGAGAGAGAGAGAGAGAGAGAGAGAGAGACAGACATAGAGAGAGAGAGAGAGAGAGAGAGACAGAGACATAGAGAGCGAGACAGAGAGAGAAAAGAAAGAAAAGAAACGGGGGAGATATAGAGATATACAAAAATGACAAGGAGACTTTATGAGGACAAGGTTAGACAGGAACGGGTCAAGCACAAGGAGGCGGTGGGATGAGGAGAGGGGTGCGCGATGCTACAGTGAGCTCTGGCGGCGCTGCGGCGCAGGCCTGGCCTGGCAGTGGGGAGGATGAGTTTGTCTGGTTTGATTACAGCGCTTCACCTCAGCCGTCCTGCGTGATGCCCGCGGAACTCGCCAGGGCAGATGAACGCTCACATCCAATTAGGGTCCGCGCCTCAAGTGTACGCGCTCAGAGGGGCGCATGCGTGTATGAGGAAATATCGGCGTGTGTGTGTGTGTGTGTGTGTGCTATGTAGCATGTGGAGCCGCCGTCGGCTAGCAGCGTGAGGACTTCCTGTGAGTGTATGAAACCTCGTACCTGCAGGTAGTCGGACTGGATGGCGCCGAGCAGGTGCTCCTTGCCGAGCTCGTAGAGCACGTCGGACGTGACCACGTGGCTGAACTCCTCACAGAGGAAGTGCATGGCCTGCCGGTGGACCCACTTGGAGCCGTAGGGCTGGGAGCTCCACTTCAGGATGGGCACCAGGGAGTCCAGGGACAGGCTCTCCACCACGATGTCCTCACAGCCTGGGGGGGAAAACCAGGGAGCGGTCCGTTAAAGGCAAGAGCATCTCCTGTTTGTGGCAGTGGTTCAGTGGGTAGAGCGGGTCGTCCGTTAACCGGAGGGGGTGGTTGGTGGTTCGATCCCCACCTCCCGACTGTCCACATGTTGAACCTTCACGAATGTACTCCTCCACCTCGCCCCTCCCTACCTGTCTGACCTCCTTCACATTGCCACCTCCACCCGCTCCCTCAGATCCTCCTCTTCCATCCACCTCACTGTCCCCTCTGCCCGGCTCACCACCATGGGGAGCAGAGCTTTCAGCCGCTCTGCCCCCAAACTCTGGAACTCACTCCCATCTGACATCCGGAATATTGACTCCCTCCCTCAGTTCAAATCCCCTCTCAAAACCCACCTTTTCAGGACAGCTTTCTCATTGTAGTTGTCATGTTGTTTTTTTACTTGCATTTTTAATGGTTTTGTTATTTGCTTGCTCTTGTTTAAATTGTAAAGTGTCCTTGAGTGACGTGAAAGGCGCTTCTAAATAAAATGTATTATTATTATTATTATTATTACTGATTTGTAAGTTGCCATGGACAAAAGCGTCTGCTAAATGCCCTCAATGTAAATGTGAATGTAAATCTCCTGACGAATCCGGGAGTCGCGAGCCGTTCCCCAGCCACGCCCTCCTGGCGGCGGTTTGTCCGAAAAAATCAAAGCGCATACCAGAACAGCAGGCTGCGGTCGAGCTCCCCAGCAGGCCCAGCCCACAGACATGCCTTTGATACCTACACATGGTTTGAGTCCCCGTGTGTCCTTCGCGGAGACACGAGTAAACACAGCGGAAGAGGGCAATGTGGCCCCGGCACCCGGGGGCTGCGGTGCGCGACGTGGAAACAATATGCAGACTGATGTGGCCCGCTGCGAAAACACTGAGAGGCAAATCTGACCTCAGACCACTTTCGGGCCTGAAGTGAAACTAGGAACAGAGACCAGCGTGTGAAGCATTTTTGAACCATGCTTGGGCAAAAAAAAAAACAAGACAAAGTGGGCCATAAATATGAATGCACATTTAGTAAAATCCTCCCCGCCACTAAATGACAGTGCAGCCCGGCGGCGCTCGGTGGCTTCCTTCCTCTTCATCGGGCTGCCATCATGAGCGTGCAAAAGGAAACAGACGCTGATGGAGATACGGGTCCAGCCGGACAGCCATCCAGCCATCCCCTCCTGAGGGGACCCCCCACCCCCCTTTATCTCAAAGAAGAAGATCTGAGCCTGGCGCCGCCGCCAGCCCACGGACACGCCCACCCACAAACACGCCCGCCGCTTTGAACAGGCGCCCGGCGCTGAAGAACGGTGACTCCCGCCGCTCCCAGAGCTTCCTTTCAGACTGACCCCGCCCCCTTTTCCCTCTACATCTGAGTACATACATGCAGTCAAGTCATACGTGCATGCAGATTGATTGCAAGTATATACATGTAGCTGTGTGCAAGATTATGAGGAAAAACACTGCGTTTACTTATGTATGCAGATTTGCGCGCACACACACACACACACACACACACACACACACACACACACACACACACACACACACACACACACACACACACACACACACACACACACACACACACACACACACACACACACACACACACACACACACACACACACACACACACACACACACACACACACACACACACACACACTTTCCTTTGCATTTAATGACCAGAAATGCAAAGCAGACCCCTGCAGTGTTTGAAGCGCAGGCTTGTTAGGGAGACAGTGATGAAGTGGAAATGAGGACTTGGGCGCTATGCCTTGTATTAATCTCGCTACAAACAGATCAGAAAAAAGGGGACTGGATGTCTGTTCCCTTCCTCCATCCCTCCCACCCCGCACTCTGCTGAAGGCACGTGCGCACACACGCACACATCCCACTTAGTAAGGACCAGTGGCACATGAAAGCAGACAGACAGCTCTGTTCCCAATTAGCCCATTAGAATGCATGGTGCCATTCAGGCTTCAAAATGTAAGTGAAGCCCCTGTTTCAGCTTCAATTCAAACACTACGAGATAAAAAAAGAAAATAAATGCATTTTGGAGTTGAGGAAAGAGGGCTGACATGTTATCGTCATGGTTACAACCCACACAAACTTTGTGATACTGTTTTTTTCCTTCTATTTTTTCAAGCGAGTGCGGTCGTTGCATGAGAGCACTATAACGAGCGATGAGACGCATGACACGGGCCACACGTCAGGGCGCCAAGTGTCTGTCAAGCTCGACCCTCTCTCAGACACGTCGACCAGCCGCTGCCCAGAGAGAGCTCCACAAAAACGGCTCGCTGGGGGGCCACGTGACACCCAGGTGCCTCTGAACCGGCGCCGCGAGGAAGAAGCAGACGAAGGCATCTTTATTCTGGGAGCAGAGCAGAACGTTCTTGACGAAGACGTAGGAGTTTCCACCTTTTACTAAACGTCTTGATTTGGTAATGGCGCCAAAACGGCATGGATGACAGCGTTGACGATCATATGAGACATGATTTTGGGTTCACTATCCCCTTAAAACACTTCCATAATGAGCCGGAGATTACAATCAGCATTATATCTAAATTCAACACTGCCCCTCCCTCTGATTCCTTACATCATCGCCCCTCCCCCCTCAACTCTCCCCGGGTGGGACTTCACGTTTACACCAACATGGAGCTCAACAGCGGAAACGGGAAGAGCTCATTGTGCAAGACGGCGTTCCGGCTGGGGTGGACTCGCACGCTTTCGGCCCCGCTGTTATCGTTCGGAGCTCCGTGTTTATGGAATACGCGGTTTCCAAAAACCCCTTAAGAACCACCAGCCCGCACTCGGGGGGGCCCCGTAAACAGCACTGTGGTCGTGAATCCCCGGCCCGCCGCTCCAGAGTCGCGGGGTTTTTAACCCCCGCACGACCGGGGAGCGCCGGGGCAAACCCCGGGGGAGGGCCCGGGGCGCGACACAAACAGAAAGCGTGCCTAAACGTCTCCGCTCCGCATTCCTGGACGGCAGATGGGCCCGCCGCGCTGACCACAGACAAAGGAAGTGCATTGTCTGGAAGGAAGACGCCGGAATGACGGCTGAGCTGGAAAAGCCATTTGTTTACTTTTCCTTTCTCACCGTGCGTGCGTGTGTGTGCACATGTGTGTGTGTGTGTGTGCGCGTGCGTGTAAAGCCCACACACTGCCATTCACACTGATGGACACGCAGCAGGCATCAGGTATAAACACTCGTGTGAACACACACATCATATGTTTGGCCCGCTGGAGTGAGAGACTGCTGACGCATGAGTCATCGAGAGGCCTTGAGAGACTTGAGAGCCCCGTACAGTTACAGTCACGGGCTGTAGGTGGTGGTGCGACACGCGAGCAGGCGGGCTCGCCTCCTGCAGCACACACAGGCTCCCGGGGCCAGGGGTTCGTCATGCCGGACGACCCTTCTGGTGCGGGTTCGCCACGGGTCGACGCCCCGTTCGCACGAATCCGTGACCGTCGCCGGGTTCGGACCGTTTGATCCCGGAGAGAGAGAGAGAGAGAGAGAGAGAGAGAGGGACACTGGCTGGAGCTCAGACGACCACGCTACATTCCACACTGAGGCTTCATGGGAACTGATTAGAGCTGCAGCCGTTCTGTGGGAAAGGAAGGGGCAGGGGATAAAAATACACCGGAGGAGGGGCTAGCCGAGGAGGGTGGGGGGATGGGAGGATAGCAGGAAGGAGGAAATGCTGGCTGTGTGTGTGTGTGGGAGGGAGGGAGGGAGCGGGGGGGGGGCGGGAGTGACAGCGTGTGTCTGCTTGCCTGCCATTCTGGCTGCCTTGGTGACCCCGAGAGAGACGCCATGGGCTAAAGGTTAGGAGGTGGTCTCCTACCAGCTGTGTACATGTGTTTTAGATTGTTTACGTGTGTGTGTGTGTGTGTGTGTGTGTGTGTGTGCATGCAGTGTTATTCAGATCATTGTGGGGGCTTCAAGGGGCAATTGATTTCTGGCTCTCCAGTCGATGCACTCAATTCAAGTGGCGCGGCAGAAATGGAAACCTATGCCCAGTATGTGCACATAGTGGGAACTGTGTGCCAGACAGCCGGTTTCAGAAAGGCTTGTTGTCTCTGGTCAGCAGATCCTGGCCCGCTTCCTGTCCAAATAGGATGCTTATTATTGTGGTCTCTGCTTGATAGGGATCACATGTTGATTCGAGAAAGGAACAAGAGACATTTCCACCGGACATTGCTTTGCAGGCCATGATCTAATCTGTCTGAGAGTACGGCGACGAGAACAAGGGGCCTCATCTTGTTTGTGTATGTGGTCCCAATGAGAATGCTGGGTTTAATTGTCAAGAAAACGCACTGTAAGCGAGGCCGCCTTTCTGTCCTGGCTAACTTCCTGTCCGCCCTGCTCCCCATGTCAACACATGAACGTCTTATGACTCGCGTCTGTTTCCTGGCAGCTCTCTCTCTCTCTCTCTCTCTCTCTCTTCTGCAGCTGGTTTTTTTTCTCCCTTCTCGCTGGGCGTGTTTGGTAGCGTGAGCCGTGCCTCGGGGAGCGCTGGAGTCCTCTGCCCGTTCCCCCCGGCGTCGGTCAACCCTGGGGTCCAGCTGCCTGCCCGCCCCTTTGGGGGTGCTCTCTCGCCTGATTGGATGAACACGGGGGGAACCAGACGCCAGATTTGTTGTCTTCCTGTTTACCGCAGCGCGGAGACACCGAGAGACCGGCGTTACCGACCGAACACACTATATCAGTGACGGCTGTCGGAATGTCAAGCTATTTAACGGTTTTTTTTTTTTTTTACCAATCAATACCGCTTTCAGTGCCATTAACACTGCAATGCAGAGAAGCCAGCAGAGCCTTTAGAGGACCATGATGTGATGGAAATTCCCCTCATCTCCATCACACCAATTACAATAATCTGAGCCTGTAGAACGTATTCACCTGTGATCCACATGGCTCCACAGAGTAGTTATAAACAGTGATTCGGTCTGATGGATTTACTGCTGATAAAACGTTGGCTTTGCTGATCACAGTTTGTTTGCACATTGCACACCGAGACCAAACCAAGCAGAATAGGGGAAGTACTAGAGATTAGACTAACAATCACCAACACAATGGGATTTAATTCCGCTGAAGCCGCAATCGTGTTAGAAAAATCTTGATTGCTGAAACCATGTTTTGGCCCATGCGCATGTTAAGTCAGGCTTGTTTTGGCTAGCGAACATGTCGTCTCCTGCTCCTTACTGCTGGCACCAAGGAGAGCCTTTCTCAAAGTATTTGTAAGCAGTGCAATATTGCGAGGAACAGCGTCTGGTGTGGCCATGCTCAAGCATCAAAAACACACCCACCAGAGAGCTCCTTCAGGGGTGAAATCGACCATTGACTGAATCATGTAAACACTTTAATCAAATTATCTGTCATAAAATGATTATTCCAAGTAAGCTAGTGTGCTATCGAGTATGCAATACGCGTACTACCTGCACTCAAGGCTCTCAGTATTCAGCCATCTTTTTGTTCTGTAATATTCTGCACAGCACAATGCTGACAATCCACAACAGATCGTATCAGGCAGTGGCCTATCGAGTGATTGTAATAGTCTGCTGTAATGCAATGTATGAAGGGAGGGTGTGAACTGGGCCAGAGCTTTGCTTGTGTGTAATGCATTCAGACAGAGATTGTGAAGCAATTTGGAAATATTATCACGTTGATACTACTGCACTACCAAGTAATGACAATATCAATGTCAACGGTGACAAATTGAAAAGTACATCATCCACATTAAAGCATAATATAGTAACATTTAATAGATTCAGCTATAATTTCCTATCCACTCTTGAATACGCAGACGTTAACGTTTACTAGGTTATTTTTCACTTAAATAAATGACATTATTCAAGCATGATGGCATCCAACTGTATTTCTGTGTTAAAGTACACTTGAAGAAAACCTAAATAACAGGGTAAAACCTGCATCATCAGCGCTTTACCTTCAGTAGTTCTCTGGGGATCTGGGACTTGTTTTCCTCTGCACGGTCACGCACACATAGCTAGAATTCAAATTGTTGCTCTTGCTGTTTGTGTGAAACACTTTGCAATGCATCAAATCCTCTTCATGCAGAAATTATGTCTCACCATCACCATCACTACCTGCTTTGCTCACTTACTTACAAGAAAAACAACTTTAATTCCAAGATGTATTGACATTCCGAGATGCAAAATGCATCACTGATTCCAGGTGAATGGAAATGTTCAACGGATTCCACCTTTCCAACACACCGTCAATACCAAAACCCCATGCGAACCGTGCAAGCCGAGATCAGTGCGTGCGTGGGTTGTGCGCGAGAGGGTCTTACCTTGAGCCAGCATGCTGAACTCCAGGAACAGCGCTATGTGGTAGAGCTCCATGGCCTCCTCGGTCCTGGTGCTCGCCCCGCGTCCTCCAGCCACCAGGGCCTGCACCTCTCCCAGGCTGCCCGCCGACGGGCTGCCCCGCAGCACCAGGCCCAGCTCCACCGCGTCCGTGTACATGCAGTGCAGGATGACCCGCACGTATTTGCGCGGGATGATGGACTCGTCCAGCACGATGCGCGTGGGCGTCTGCAGCGTGCGCTCCGTCATCTCCTCCCCGGTGCGGATGCGCCGCTGCAGGAGGTTCCGGAAGAAGGGCGAGCGCGCCGACAGCACGGCCTTGTGGGCCCTCAGGTCCTCGTCGGGGGCGCCCAGCGCCACGCTGCACCCCGGGCCGCCCACCGAGGCCCCGGCCCCGGGCGCCCGCTCGCCGCAGCTCTCCGTCATCTCAAAGTCCGAGGAGAAGCTGAGCAGGGCGTCGTAGTAGCACATGTAGTCGAACAGCCCCCTCATGTCCGCCTCCAGGGAGTTGGGCGTGCCGAACTCCTCGCTGAGCTGCACCAGCACGTCCACGTTCTGCAGCCGGGCGTCCTCGGCGCCCACCACGCCAAACTCCCCCGTGTACAAGTAATGCAGCAGGGCGGAGAACATGGGCACGTCGATGCCCGCCGTCTCGATGTCCATGAGGACCTCGGCGCCGTAGCCGGGCGAGGACGACAGCAGGGACTTGAAGAAGGGGCAGCGGGCCGCCAGGACGGCGCGGTGGGCGGGGAAGCAGGTGTCCTGGAAGATGAGGTCCACGTCGGTGCAGTATTTGTGCTGGTAGAGCGCGGCCAGATTGCGCTGCAGGCTGGGCGCCTCGGCCCGCGCCAGGCTGGCCTGGAAGCTCAGCTCCTTGAGCGCGGCGGTGCCCTCGTACTCCTCCACCAGGGCGTTGGCGTCGCGGACGTCCCAGCCCGACAGGAGCTCGCGCATTTGCCGCGCGTGGTCGGCCGAGCGGCTGGACTTCCTGCGTTTGATGAACCTCCTCTTGAGCGTGGCCAGGCCCAGGCTCTTCTTCTTCCGGTCTGTGGGCCGCTCGTGGCCATGCTCCAAGCTGTACAACTTGGACTCCCAGCCATAGCCCTGCTGGGAGTAGGACGAGGTACCTGCATGGCATCACACACACACAGAGTGTAGAGGAATTAAGGGCACAATTTAGTGACTTAGATTGCATTACGCAACACTAGGATTGTTTTACATAATACATGTAACTCAGAATAATAGTCGGTACAATTCCACGAAAATGATTCAACAGTAAGTGAACCGGACATACCAGGCTGATCTTTATAATTGTAGAAGATAATAAGGGAGATAATAAAAGTGCAAGATACATTTTGGAAGGCAAATGTTCCATCCTACTAGCTGGACACCAAATTACAATCTTAACACATCTAAAATTGGACTTGTGTTTAGTCTAGACTGCATGTCTTGCTAGCCCCTGTGGGGCGGATGGCCCTGCCAGGCTAAACACACACTAGCCTCACACCAAGAGAAAAGCAATCTGACTGATCCACACGACCTTGGTTTTGCATCAAGTTCCGCATGGTAGCACCCTGCAAGCTAGATAAGATCACACAGGCCTATCATTTTGTTTTGCATTGTGTTGCTCTGTGGCCTGAGCTGTAGCTAACTCTAGTCATAAACTGCTCCATTCATTTTGACTAAGTAACAGTATTCTTTGGCACAGGCGAGAAGTGACTTGGACGTCAGAGGAAACCCTGCCTACAAGATCCCCTCTTTTTGGCTGCCCTTTTCTGAGCATCAATCACTGTGACCCACATAGTAATCATTCTAATACTGTGAATCATCTTCAGCTTGGGCCAGCTTGGCCAAGCAACTCCTCAGCTAAGAGCAAACCTCAAAGGTCCCTGTGGCTGCAGAAATAATCCGTTTCCATCTCCTGGGCTTTCAGCTTTTAACTAGAAGTCTACAAAAAGTAGGAGAGACAAAATTGGACTTTGAGCATTATTGTAAAAGCCAGGTTCTCTTGTTAAACAGGCACAGACTCATATCCACATATGCTTCTAACGCGCTTATGTCCAAATTTCTTGGCATGGAGGACCACAGACCACAGTTTCACAAGGTTGAGCTTTTGCAAAAGGACAGAATAGTAGGAAGTAAGGAGCCCAGGACTTCTTAATGTGAAAGGAAAAAAAAAACAAGTAACCCAGACCCATTTCAATAGAGGAACACAACCTTAAAATAAACATTTGGTTAAAAAAGCATTGGCTAGGTTAAAGACTGCCAGTTCAAACAAACAAACAAACAAACAAAGTTTAGAGCTGGAGTGACAGCATGAAAAACAAATGATGTAATTCTCTGCAGTCACACAGTTTTAATTTAAGACAACGTGAAACAAACACTGTATTTGGTCATTGTTTGAATAGTTGGTTCTGCATCCTTGTGCGACATGTCAAATTCTATCAAGCTAATCATAAATATTCATAAATCCATCTGGTACTACAACGTTTTTTCCTGTAGTATTGTCAGGGTCTAGCCCACTAGACCCTGCAGGCCCATGTGTCTGCTGCATCATTAGTAGTTGTCATAGTAACATCTTAATCTGGGGCTGCTGAAAGGGCCAGTGTGGCCATTCTAGACTCCCTTAAAGCGCCTCACTAAACTAAACAAAAACACTGGTGTATCATTTGAATAGCAGTGTCTTCAAATGCAGAGAGGAAATTAACGGTAATAAAGTCATGTTGCAAGTGGTTCATTTAATGCTTTCAAGCATTGTGCTACACATGCTAATGCTAACATTTGGAAAGGGGGGAAAATGGCAAAGGCCAAATTTGGCACCGTTTTTGGCAGCCCTGCATTAAATCAGGACAATTTTGCATGCAACCATTCAGAAGGTCCCCTGCCATCAATAACAGTGTAGACCTACAGTAAGCTCTAATGAATGAGGGACTGATGCTGTTTGTCTGAATTGGGAATAAACATACTGGATGCATGATGGAGCAAATCATTTGTGAAAAGTGCCAGAGAAAATAATCTCACAAAAAAACAGCTAGCCCCCAGTTAATAAAACCAAAGTAAATTCAAGGGGAAAGTTAAAGCTGCAAGCTGGTGGTTATAGGCGGCCATGTATAGGTGGCCTTGTAGAGACCATTACAACCTTCTATGTGTTTATGCAGTTGATAGCATTGGAATAGCCAAAGCTTGGGTCTGGTCACACACGTGTTTAATGACCTTATGTCAAAGGGGTGAGGTGCTATGCTTCTTCAAGTGCATTCAATCCATTGCTGTAGTGCCGCCTATGGTCCTATATAGATTAACTTTAGTCTGGTTAATGTTGACCTATGTACAATGACTATGTACAATGACTTAAGTACAATGTTTGGTGATGATAGCCCCAAGTTAACCCCGCCTTTAGGCACCTAAAGCCGTTTGGACTTTTTTTTATTGTCACAGGTGATGGGTTTTTTAGGAGCATTTGCTCATTGTGAGGAGAAAGAAATGTCTACAAAGTTTCATGACCGCAGGTCAAAGTGTTCCGAAAATATGATCATCCAAAATTAGCATTTTAACCAATCTGGTAAACCTTTGGAACAATTAATGATGACCTTTGAGCTTTTAACTGCACCATGTTTGAAGATGACTGCCTGATATTAGAGTTTGCGCCTCTGGCAGCCATGTTGTTTTGTCATTTGACCTCATCTTAATTGAGCAGTTACAATATTAAAACCTAACACTCCAAAAGTTGGTCCAGGAACTGGACCAACCGTTCCTAGACAATTTTGTCTAGGAAGTGTGGACATTTTAGTCACCAGCCATGCCCATTTTGATGCCATGCCCCGATTGACAAAAGCTTGATTCCAACTTTTGTACTGGACTCCAGATCATAGGAGTCCATCTTGATGTTGATATAAGCATTCAAGTCAATATGCGTTTTTAAGCCACACCCATTTTTGTAGTTATTGGCTCCTGGGCTTTTTCTTTTTTCCCTCTTCTTTTTCGTGTACAGACTTCCCTTCTTGCTAAATAGAAGATATTGGCCCATAGATGGTACATACCAAAGGATTTTCATCCAAGTAAAAAAAAAAATCTAGTATCCTGGTGGTTTTTGGTGTTTTTCACAAACTTCCTAAATGCTGGTAAAAATCGATCCAGACAGAAGTCATAGGTACTTAAAGCAAAGTTGTTTGTGATGACTGTATGTCAAAGGGGTTAGGTATGGTTGTTTAAATGTTGCATTTTCAGATGATTGCTATCGCGTTTTTGGCTGGGGGGGCGTTTCGGGCAGAATAATAATAATAATAATAAAACTAACAATAGGGTTCCTCACACACTGTGCTTAGCCCCCTAATAAGTCCCGTTATTTCAGCTTTTCCATCAACTAATTGAAAATACAGAATTGAGTCAGGGCTGCCACTGACCGGGGGTCAAACCATTTAATCACCAAGTGAGAACCCACCTATAAAAGTCTGCTGCGGCTGGGCATTCCCCGCGATACGAGGGGAGCTCGAGTGTGGATAGCTGGATCCATTGGCCCCCATCCTCGCGTTCTCTTCACTTGCGGTGTGGGGGTCGCCCCTCCTGCCGAGTCATACTGCCCAGGCAACGTGCTCCTCAATCCTCAGCTGTCAGCAGACAGGCTCCGGCCCTCTGACGCCTGCTTACAGCCCACCGCCCAGCCTGCCATTCCTGAGGGCAGAAGAAAATGTTACAAGAGAGAAAGAGATGGTTAAGTCACTAAGTGATTGGATTGGTCGGGGGGGGGTTTGTACATTGCCCAGTACCCCTCACAGGAAGAACGTGACAAGATCACAGTGGATTTGAAAGGAATGACCTGCAGCGGTGGAGGGTGGGGACAAACGTGAGAGGATCCGTCACTATCACTACCACTGTTTCACTCACATTGATTTTGAGCACGAGGCATTAATCATAGGCCACTGCGACATATTTACAGGCCTTAAAAAAGGAAAGAAACCCAAGTCAACAGAGCTCCTTTTGTGTGGCCTTCCTCCTCTGAAAAGTGTGTGTTTAGCCTCCGACACTCGTCCACAGTGACTTCAATTAACAGAGACTCCCTCTGCCCGGCCCTCAGGAAACACCGACTGGCAGGCAACAACAAATCTAATGCAGATGTATGGTGACGGCGGCGAAGGGGAGAGAGAGAGAGTGAAGGAACGACCCAGCAAAACCCACTCTGCCTCCCAGCTCTCCAGCCCACCTCCAAGCCTCCGACACAGCGTTTTTTTCTTCTTTACATCCCGACCTCCCGATTTACCCCGACACCCACTGTGCCCTTGCCAGCTCAGCTCCCGGCTCTGAACCTGCTATGTTCAGACACTGTGTGGTTCTGCTCATTTCAGGACTGAACATAAGCAGTTTTATACTTCGAAGCATGACTGAAGTGAACACAGTGAAAAACTTGGTTATTGTTCAAAACCGACAAAAAGTACAGGCCTATACGTTTTACCACAGGACAAATGACTGCAATATCTAGATATCGCCACGGCTATATTCTGTCATCAGAAAAATATGTTAAAAAAACAAACACACATTACAGGCTTACTTAGAAAACTCGATGTACTCGTTTGTAAGCGCATGATGAATGTGAAATGAATTGTAGCTTGGCTAGGCTAGAACATGCACAGATAAAACTTAATTTACTAAAAGAGTTGTAAATTAAGCAGCAGACTACGGACAACAATCAGATTAAACTATCAAAAAGGCTTTTCCTTTCACGTAAACCTCAAGCCAAGCAACTCAACACGTTTAGAGACCAATCTCGACTCATGTCCAATCTTGTAGACAAAGAATAATGGACATCAAAATAAAAAACCCCAAAACCTTATGCTTACATGTAAGCTGTATTACAGCTTCCCTCAGCCAGCCACCCAGCCTCTGCCTGGGTGGCTGGACAGAGGCCTCTCGTGTGATGGCATATCTGCTCTATCTCAGACTGGTGGTTTCTGTAAGCCAACATAGTAAATCAGCGTGTCTGCCCACCATACAGCAGCACTATAAGCACCCTCCCAAGGGTTCTATTGGAAACCACAGCCTCTTACTTCATGCACCTCATTAGCCCTTCAACACACACACACACACACACACACACACACACACACACACACACACACACACACACACACACACACACACACACACACACACACACACACACACACACACACACACACACACACACACTTAATCTTTACTTTATTAGACCGACGCGTACATAAGCACATCTTAATAGAGGAGGATTGGACTGAACCAAATTAGGACCAGGATTTGAATATCTCAAGATATAAAAACTAAATCCCATGAGGTGTAATATCCTAGCCTACGAAGACGGCGGGGAGGGGGTGGATGGGTAGGTGGGGGGTCCATGAGGAATGACACAGAATCGGCAACAAGACACGCAACCATCACATCAGTTAAACAATTTCGGAGAACACACAACCGTCACATCAGTTAAACAATTTTGGAGAACACGCAACCATCACATCAGATAACAAACTCGGAAAACTGGTACGAAGAACAACAGACTTAACAACACTCAAATGAAGGGAAGTTCAACTTCAGCTGCAGTGCAGAATTTTGAGAAGCCTAATTTAGGACAGCCATTTCCTTGAGACCCAAGCACTAGCGGCCACTGCTGCTGCTGCTGCTGCTCAACAAGACACATCAAACGTAAACTCCTCATGGCTGGGAGAGGAGAGACTTTCTCTGTGGGCTGAAATGAGAGCGCGCCGGCCCGTTGGGTTCAGGGGTGGCTGCGGAGGAGCGCACCGCCATAGACCAGGGAGGCCGAGGTCAGCCCGGCTGGAGTATGTGCTGCTAATGAGAGGTGACAGGAGAAAGGCTACATGTCTCCACGTGGCCCGCCCCCCACCCATCTCCGTCGTCCTCTCTGGCGGGCACACACACGCGGGCACGCACACACACACAGGCATGCACGCACACACACAGGCACGCACGCATACGAGCACACACACACACACACACACAGACAAAAACTACAGTCCCGGCCTTACTTCATTCGACCGGATCATTGTATTTAAATCAGCCACATGCAGGGGTACAACAGACAGAGCGCCGGTCTTGGCAGCACATTACCATACAAAAGCGCTTGGCACAGGAACAGGGGCCGATGTATTATTCAAATGACAGTCAAGTAACTTTATCAATCATTTATATGGATTTCTTCATCACTGGCAGCAAGGAGGGAAAAGCCAAGCAACCTGGGTCTTCTTCCACATCCACGTCTTTTAAAACCCAAAGCCCTAGCCTCACCCCATTACCCACGAACAGCATGGCTACCGGTGCCCACCACCATGGCCTGCACGCACAGGGAGAACCACAAGAACTATCAAAAAGGTAGCAATCAATATGGAAAGACTTGCAGAGACCATCTGAATTCAAAACAAGCACCTAGAATTTAAACCTATGGATTCTTCATCCGTTTTAGAGACAGAACTTTTTAACTACTGGGCTTATTATCACGCACACACACATCAATCATTTATGCATTAGAATAAAAGGGAATGAAAGGAGAAAAGACATGAAGAACGCAGTCCAAACCTGTCCTCATAACTATGGCTTCTCTCCGACACAAAGACATATTGTCATTGGCCACAAAAAACCCAGTGTGCTCCGATTGCTCCTGGCCTACTAAACATGCCCTGAATGAAATGATGAAATTCCCCTGCCTCCACCATCCAGTCTGTTCGGGACAGTGACACAGCACCTTATCTGTTCAGGAATAGCAAACACCCTGGTGGTGTCACAATATGTACCAGCCTGAACAAGCAGCACAGCATACAAGACCAATAATTAACCATCATGTTTTCCAGATAAAACAACACAACACAGGTTTTCCAAAGTGCCTGAGCCGATATAAATGTGAAAATAACCGATTTTATTTCTATACCCTATTTATAATGCTCAACTTAATACATATTATTGAAGAGTTACTTGCCGATTGTCCCATGTTAACAACATTACCCATTCATTAACAATACCACAACCATTAATCAATTATTAAAGACGGCTCCCATTCGATACAACAGTGGCAGGCGAACGCTAACAACAACTCCCTTGGTTTCTGCTCTAAAAAATAACTGTCTGTAAGCCAAACAGGAACACATTTTATTGTCGGCTGTTATAATGACTGCATGACTATTTCATGCAACCAAATGCCTTTTATGTTGATAACAAGCAGTGAGGCAGTGAGGAAGAGGTTCGGAGAGCAGGACATTCTGAGAGTGACCTCTATAGTATTGACTCATGTCTGCGTGGAGCCCGCAGAGGGCAGGCTGAGTGGAATACGAGTCTCAACGAAAATATAATCAATCAGCCCCTCTAAAATAAAAATGATGTCAACGCACGTCTGAGCAGATAGCTGGAGATAAAGCTCCGGTCAAACCCACTGCTTACCTCTGCTATGCTACAGCCAATCAGGCCAATCAGTTCATGCTTCCAGCCATTCAACTGATTAGAGACCCTTGTCAGGAGAGCTAACAGACAACTATCAAAAAGAACAGGCTAGAAAACACAACCACACTGAAATGAAAAAGGCAACAAAAGTGTGAATGTCACTATGATGACTCATAGCGTGAGAGAGCCTCCGGATTAACTATCATGTGTCAGCCAATATGGGATCATGGTGCTGCATTTGACTTATTTCTCTGACAAATAAGGGACTCTGCCAGTTACCACCCACTGTTGATGATACGTTCACATAATTGTGATAAATGCATGATGCAGGTGCTTCAGGTCAACTTCAAAACAATCACTGTACATAGGTTTGTTCATAAATAAACAACCATCTAAATTAAACTGCATTACAGCAGAATGGCTACTAATTTATTGGGCCCTTTAAATGATCCTCTAGCCAGTTGACCAGTGTAAACAGTGATCAGGTCAAAGTCCATGTCACGCAGGTACTCCAAGGCAAGGACTTACAAACACAAAGCCCATGCACAACATTACACACTCTTGAGCATGGTGCTGCAATAATTACATATGATTATGTCATACTATTGCAAAGAGACAATGAGCATACGCTGGGGGGTGCATTCGCAAACTGGTGACCTGAGTATACATTAAATCTCAGGGCAAACGTAGTAAACAATCAACAGCTCTTAACTAAAACGCTAAACCGTCAATAAAGCCCACACGTAAAATGAAAGAAGGGTCAAAAGGAGGACAGTTGGAGCAGAATGCTAATCCTACACAGAATGCCTTTCAGAATACCCAAACCATAACATTAAAGGGGCTCGGCATGTGATCCCCAATCACTGGAAGGAACATACCTGAAGGCGTAACGTAGCATACATTGTACACCGTCAGTGCTAGGAGTAAGAGACAACCCACACTGTGTACTAGAAGTAAGAGACTAATCAAAATGTATTTTGCCATAACACATACAGATAACAGATAATTATTTATTTTAACCCGAAAAGTAAGTTAGGTGGACTAGGGTTTTATAGACTGAACGTATCGACATTGGACATGTAGATCTACTGGACGTCGTGTTAAACAGCAGTAACGTTAGCAGAAATCCTTCCCCGGTGTTACATGTAAAATGACACGCCACACTGTTGCCACCAACTAGGTTAGCTACGAGGACAGTAGTAGCACAGCCGCTGTTCGCCACACAAACATCCACATTAAAACGCATTCTAAACGTAGCCGTGCCTCATTGTTACACTCACAAAGAAACACAGAGGTAATAAGTATTACGTGTTTCTGCTACATACAACACCTAACATATAACGGAGACGGTGCGAGCAGAGTTACGACCGCGGAGCTATTGTCTGTGGGCTACTTACGTTTGTAGGCTATTATTCCACAGTTGTAACCTCAATTAAAGTGTTTAAAGACAACAGCCAAGTTGCATGCTTGCTTTAAAGCCTATGGAATACACACGGTTCGCCCAGACATGCAGCAGAACCTTAGTGCAGTGAGGTATTGACAACAGCTCTGTGATTAGTAGCATGGTCTCAACAGGCTAGGGTAGCTTAGTGCTGTTCGTGGACCAGGGCGACGCAGGCGTTTCATTCAAGTCACAGCCAACATAACTGTTGAAAAGTAGACTTTCATCCGTATTTACCTTAGATTCGACAGTCTTAAATCCATTGTTCTGGTCCGTATCCCTCCAGGTTCGACAGTGTTCCCAGTTCACACGACCCAAGTTGTCCCTGGCAGAAAGAAAAAAACCTAGCTCAACACCTTCTTTTTCCAACTCCGTTCAATACGCACGGGTCGACGTCAACCACCACGACCGACTAGCGTTAGTTATCGGCTTTCATGTCCAGTTTCGTTGACTTTCAGGTCGATTTTCCGTATTTTCAAAGTAATTCTCGATAAAGCGTTTAATTCTGGATTCGGTGCGGTACCCCAGCGCTCGGCTGGGTGGATGTTATGGCCTGGTCCAGTGCTGCTGACTCGCCGGAGGCCTGGTGGTTCGCCTCCAATCAGAAGCTCTCGGGCGCTCTCTACCTGTGAATGAAAGACAGTGTCACGTTTTTGCGTGGCGGGTAATTCACTGGAAATTAGATTTAATCAGATGGAATCAGATGTGTTGAGATTTTTTTTTTAAATCAGATTATATTGTATTCTGTTCTACTATATTATATTGTTTACTGTTATATCCCGAACAATATTAGGTTTATACTAAATGTATCTGACTTATTATATAGCTAAGCGTTACGAAAGTTTAAATAGAGCTCATTGTTTTTTCTAATCATATAGTATTTCTTCATTGTGTTTTAGATATAACCTAGATATAATCTTTTTAGTCAATTTGTTGGTTCTGCCTACAATATTCAAGTTCCAGTTGCCTCCAAACGATGGCGACAAAATACACAAAATGGCTTAACCATGCATCCAGCGATTAGGCTGCACGTAATAATAAACTAACTTGTTTTTTTTCATCATCATCATTCCTAGTAGACTTCAAATTGATTGCGTAGCTTTAAAGTTGATTAGCGCAAATATTCTCACGTTTTTGTACACTCATTCCAACCCTTTATCACCTGTTCAGTCTGGTAGTATTAACTTACCGCCGCATCTTGACAATAATACTTCTTCTACCTGTTTTATCTTTACTTTTCTATTCTGCTACTTGCAGTATTAGCCAAATTAAATGGTAATTTCTAATAGAATAATAATTCCTGTAGAGCACACCTATGAATTCCTCATTTTAGCCATCCCAATTGTTTTATACGGATTGATTTCACAAACACATACACATTGACGTGTATCCGAGAACGAAGACAAATGTATGACAGAGAGGTAAAGGGCTTAAGATTATTATTACATTATTTGGTGTGTGTGTGTGTGTGTGTGTGTGTGTGTGTGTGTGTGTGTGTGTGTGTGTGTGTGTGTGTGTGTGTGTGTGTGTGTGTGTGTGCGTGCGTGCGTGCGTGCGTGCGTGCGTGTGTGTGTGTGTGTGTGTGTGTGTGTGTTTAATTGCTAACCTGTACATGTTGTTCCACTCACAGCAGTCCCTTTTCACACACATTTGCCGTGACGCTCCTGGCTCAATCAGGCTGGATCTTCCATCACATTCCTGTTTACCGTCAAAGATCACCACCACCAACTCCACCCTGATGTAGGGACAAGTCTCACACTGTAAGACATGATGTAACTGATGTGAACATACATTGTATTTCCTGTTATGAGCGAGGAAGTGTTGCACAAGTCTCCCTGTGTATTGTTTTCAGAATGTATAACAAAAAAAATTATACCAAAAAATATTGCACTGTGTTTTTTTAATGACACTCATGAAGAAAACATAAACATTGGGACACATGGGAATTAAACAACCTGTTGAAATTGATTATGTGTACGTTTAGGAATATCACAGTTTGGAAAGAACAGTTTGTTTGTTCGAACCAGGCAGAGGACGATGTGTAAGTCAGTGGTCAGTTCAGGACTAGACTCAAGACACAGGATGTTGTGGGAAGTATTTTGCTCAAAACCATGGACCGAAGACTGTTCTTAATCACATGGAATATACATGGAATACGTTACATATCTGTTCTTCCTTTATGATCCTGACTAACAACGTTGATAACAGAGCCTAAACTATATAATTACTATTTTATAGCCTATATTTGTATCAAGAAACAAAATAACCAATGCGTACTTGTATCAAGTCACGAAATAACCAGAACATTTGTAAAAAAAAGAGAAATGCGTAGCCTACTATCGTTATTAGGTAAAGCAGATTAAGCCAGTGTGTCAACAATCTGTTGCATATGTTGTCCTCTTCAGTGTAAAAGCCTCACAGCCAAAATGACTCAGTCCAGTTAAGGTACATCCTCAAGGCTCAATGATATTTCTCCCCATCATTCTTCGCCAAAAAATTGGGATTGGGAAGTATTTCTTGAATGACAATTTTTCAAAGCCGGAGCAGTCCATTTGGCAAGGTATGACGCTCAATTCTGCATCAAGATTTCTCTTTCACCAGCGTCGGGGGAGGGGGGGGGGGGCAAATGCATTCCCCAATTCATAAAACTGTCTCATGTAGCCTAATGCTTCGTGTTCGTGATTGGTGCAGGAGTCCGGGAAATTGCGCTTTACATCACTGTGAACCGTAACAAATTTATTTCACAAGTGGTACAATCAAGCCGAGCTTGGAGGAAGGGTATATTCACTTTTTTTTCCACGACTGGAGGGAAACACAGCGCCGGCGAGAAAACAATTGACAGTGTGCTTTTTTTTCTTTTTTCTTTACGATCCCAAAAGTGCCGTACGAAATGTCTACGAAGGCAGAACAGTGTAAGTACGACTCTTGTGTATTTTTTGCCTCTGTCATTGTTTTCTTAAACTGTATAGATATATATTTTTTCAATTTTACTGATATGACTGAAGAAATCGAACAAGGGGAGCTGTCCTTGGTGATGAAAGCACGGTAGCCAAGGCAGGTTGCAACACGTCGTCTCACTGCAGAGGATGGCTGGAGGGGTTAGTGTGCAGGGGAGGCACTGTGTTACACCGGCAGCGAACATCAAATAGGAACAAAATGTAGACGGTCACCATACGCTCGTGTTTTTTTCTGTTGTTGTTGCGTTTGATTGACTGCATCGAAAGCGAGCAACGTTAAGCGCTATGTATATTTAGTCTCAAGGTCGACATGACATAATAATCACCTGACAATATGGTGGCATTAAATTGATCAATAACAAGGTTTCTGCACACGTTGTGTGTTAGATACGGTGGGGGTATTCATCTTCGTTTATTTAGACAGGTGAACAGCACCTTCCTCTGGTTGTATTTCAATGTAGATATGAAATGTATGGGTAGGATTACATAGTGTCCACAATATTGGATTTCTATTCATGTACTATGTCAACGAAGAGCAAACTAGCATATACAACCTGTATGTTTGACTCAATGTCGTTTCATATTGTTTTTGCTTTTTAACATTAATGTTTATTTATTGCTTTTTCATATACGTAACTGTAGATGTCAACAAATATGTGCACTCATACACAGCCTGTAGCTGCTATTACAGGCCAGGGAATAACTTACCTGTGCTATTGTCTAAACTCATATAGACAGTGCAACCATAACCTTCTTGTTCTCTAACCTTGCCGTCAACGAAGGTAAAAATAGCTAAATACTAACTAACTACAAACAACACATTTAGTGGCTTAAGGGATCAGAAGCAAGGGAGGATGACACTCATCACACACACACACACACACACACACAGACACGCACATGCACACGCACACACACACACACACACACACACACACACACACACACACACACACACACACACACACACACACACACACACACACACACACACACACACACCATTCACACCAACCTTTGTAAATAGCACATCAGTAGGCTAACATATAATACTTGTTTTGCCCAACATCTGAAATTCTCATATGATTTCAACTGACCACCCTTAATTCATGCTAGCTCTGAGGTTATAAGTGCCTGTTGGGCTAACTGTGACCCAGCTTGTGCTCTAAAAGGTCGTCTGGTCTGAGCCGGAGAGCCAGGGTGCCATGGGAACAGAAACCATTAGTTTAACATTAGAAATGCTGCCGCCATGTCTTAGGTTTTCAATGAAAAGTATACTCTTGTGCCCTCTCAGATGTTGATTTGCGTATTACTCTGTGTTTTGTCTAGTTGCTTCTAAGATACGATACTTGCAAGAGTATCACAACCGTGTGCAACACAATATTTACCCTGTGCCCTCTGGAACAGACATTGCAAACACACTGAAATACTTTTCCCAAACCCTACTCAGGTAAGTACAATGGGCTGGAGCCAACAGGTGAAGTACTGGATTATGAAGTCTTTGATATTTAGTTTCCTATGTGTTGAAATAGGGTTAATTTATACACAGGCTAAATAAGTTGATAGATACTAGGACTAGATGAATATGTTAGAAAGGGATATAATTGACAATATGAATCGAAACCTATTTAGGACACATTTATAGAAAAGCCATTGACCGGCGGGATTGTTGGCCTTGAGATTACCCTCTCATAAGCCCTCTCTCCGCTTAGCTCTGAATGATGAATGCAAACATCAAACAAATGCATTCAGCATATGCCTTCATATATGGTGGAGTATCAGGCTGATATCCTGATGGGGACTGAGCTATGGCGGGTGTTCCTGTTCCTGGAGCGGTAGAGTCAGATGAGCCAGTGATGTTTATTGATTCACTGGCTGCTGGATGAACACCTCCCTTGAGTGGGGGGAAGCTCCTTGGCGTCCTTTCCCCAGTGGGACATGGAGGCCAGGCCCCTCTGGCCCCGTGGCTGCAGGGTCAGCCCACTCCCCTGGGTGCTGTGTTCAGCTTGAGGAGGAATCACATTCTCCTCCACACCAAGGGTCAAATCCAGCAACCATTTTGGATGGCTGATTAAACCTATTTAGATGTTTTCAGTTCCTTGTCTCCTCCTTCCTATATAGCTTTACAGAATGTAATTTTTTCCCTACACATTGCCCTAGTGTAGGACATCAGTTAAACTTTGTAGTATCCCCAAAAGCCTCTGTAAGTGCCATACTATTAACATGCAGTATGAGCTAATATATAGCAGGAGACGTTGTACATTTGGATTTCGCAAGTGAAAATCCCTGTGCCCCACTATTGCTAATATTAAGGGCTTAGGTCTACTTTGGTTTGGCTTCTGGTTTTAATGTCATAGTGCTTTCCTGAGCCCATATGAATTATATGTATATATAGAACTCCTCACATCTCTGATACTTGCCTTATTTTAGAACCCCCACCCCCAAGGACTGGTGGACATTGTATAGCCATAGAATAGACTGTCAGAGAGAATGCACAAAGTGTGATAGTGTCTATGATTTGTCATGACAACAAGCAAGCTAGCTTGAAAGGAATCACCCTGTAAGATGCCAAATGCTTTTGGATTCCTGGTGATGTTGTGCTCAGCCAACACACCAGAGCACACTCGCGGTAGCTCCCTCCTTACCAACGGATCGGTTCAGGATAGGTTCACCTGGGTCAGCAAGCCTCCAATGTTGTGGGTGTCTTTGAAGAAAGAAAATATGAAAAAAGGGCTAAAAAAAGGACAGAGAAGCAGTGAGACAAGTGTAGAAAGAGCCAGTGTATGGTACTCTTCACTCCAACTCCCACTTACTAATTATTGAAGAGACTTCTGTAGCTATAGTTGTCATGGTACCTCTGAAGTTGTAATTATTGAGCCGTGAATAGGTTTTTATTTAGATTGGTTTATGTATGTGAAGGTATTGCTAGCAAATGAATGTCATATGTCTGTGTCAGTGCATTTCTACATGTGTTTTACGTGTTGCGTGTGTGTTTTGTGTCGTTTGTATGTATGTTTGTGTGTATGTGTGTACTATGTAAGTATGTATGTTTGTATGTACTGTATGTCTGTATGTATTCATGTATATATGTTGGTATGCTTGTATATGTCAATACATGCACTGTATATTTACTGCGTATGAATGCTTGAGTGTGAATGGGTGTGTGTCTATGTTGGTTTAAATGTTCATTGTTCAAATTAATACTGTTTTCTAAATGAAAAATGGCCAGTGAAAAAAAGTCATATTCTGTGAGGTGAAGTGTTGAATTTTAATTCAACACAGTCACTGCCTAAAATGCAGTTGTATTTTTAATCCACATGAAAAAAATCCTGCACAGACTATTACTTTGAGGGGATCAGTCAAAAGTTGTATGACCTTAATTCTACTGATGACTATCAAATGATCAGAGGCTCAATGATATGTCTCTACTTGTATGGATTCCTACATAGCATATCTTTACAGAAATCCCCTTATTCACTGGCCTCGGACCTCACTTGCTCTACCTTTAACGTCTGGTAGCAACCTCTGACAAAACAATAGATGGGCACCACACTAAAACATGGCCTCTCACAGCGATGCCCAGTCATTTGGCTGATGGAACAGCTTAGCAACGTGTCATAACAGAGCCACGTTCTCTCTGCCCCACCCCCTTCCCACAACCCCTCCCCGGCTCCCCTAGATGCCTCTCGCTAAACCCAACTAGTCCTTTCTTGTTTTATCCCCCCCCCCCCCCCCCCCAAATATGTCCACTGCCTTCCCAAGGGGACAGCAAACACAAATGTCCATCCCCCATTAGCTCCACAACCAAGTCATCCCCTCCTGATACAACCCTGTTCCTTTCTCATTATAGTTTCTCCTCCCCGTACCGTAGATTAGTTATTACATTTATTTAAGAGACCTGAATCCATATGCCTGTTGGATCTCATTTATTTCTCCTAATGATACTGGTACAGTATCATAAGTATGCATACGGACATTTTTTCTCTGGTGCAATAAACATGTGCTGTGACCTATGAGCACTTGATCTGACCTCACACGCATGTTTATTACTGGCTGAAGCATGTTTCAAAAGTGTCACCTCTGTATTATCCCAAACCAATTTGGTGTCACGCCCATCTTTGACTGCCCCAACAAGCAAAACAATTGAATGCACAAAATCACCTCCCATTGGCCTATTTTCATGGTAGCCACCAAGAGTTTTGATTCGATGATGGCAACCATTGATGGACAGTCACCTTCACTGTCCCAGTCCAAGAGAAGTATGGGGTTGCCACTGAAAACATGCCATTTTTTATATTTTTGCTCCTTGTCACCAGATACGCATGAGATGCAGTGATCATTGCAGTTTGTGCTGATGGTTTTTTCAGTTGTGAAAAGAGCAAAGAAAGATGTGTTGAACTTTGAATGTGAGACACACTGAACAGCTTAAGAAGGGAATAATGTGCCCATGCATTAAGTGACCTAAAGGACTAGAGTGAGACACTGCATCCTATGTGGGGTCTATCTGGATTTGTTTTTTTCTATTTACACTGTCTCTGTAGCGCCATTTCAATGTAATGTGCTGTTTCTTTGTGTCTTTGTTGTCTCTTTTTTTCCCTTGTCCCCCCCCCTCCCCTCCTTCCCCCCACCCCCACCCCCACCTCCTCCTCCCCCACCCCCCCCCCCACCTCGGAGCAGCATTCTGTCCCGCACAGGCAGGAAGGAGAACCAGGAAGCTTCCAATTTGGCCGTGCCCATGACCATGTGTCTTTTTCCTGTGCCATTCCCACTCACCCCATCTCTAAGACCACAAGTCAGTTCCATCAACCCTACAGTTACTCGCTCCCTCCTTTACAGCGTTCTGCGCGATGCCCCGTCAGACCGCGGGGGGCAGGGGCAGCAGAGTCGGGACGCTCAGCTCTCAGAGTACCCCTCTCTGGACTATCAGGGCCTCTATGTGACCCTCGTGACCCTGCTTGACCTGGTGCCCCTGCTGCAGCACGGTCAGCATGGTGAGTCAAGGCCCCCCACCCCACCCCAACCCCACCCCCCCCCCCTCCCCCCCACACCCCCCCCAGTTGCACCACTGTTGTTCTTGTCATCATCATTCTCCCGATGCCCGCCCGCCCTGCCTGCATGAAGCCACGGCTGCATTTTGGTTTACGGCGAGAGTGGAGAAAGATTAAAAAAAAACGCTCCCTGGGCTCTGGATGGCGAGGGATGCATGGGGGGTTGAATGGGAGCGCGCTGGTGGATCCGCTCAAACTCAAACAAATTCCTAATGGCTGCTGATCGGATCTATCAGATACGGGCCCGTTCTTCTGTGTGTCAAACCTTGGTTGCATGTGATGCTGTGTACAGTGGGAACAGGTGTTCTTTTGAATAAGCCAATGTTGTTGTGACGTGCGAACATGCTAGCAAATATGCAAGTGCACTGGCCGTTGTAGCTTAATGTCAGTAATGTCGTTTTATGATACTGAAATTCTTTTGAGAGTGAGCTGTAACACTTCACAATAAGGGTACATTCATTGGTCTTGAAGGAACATTTGTTAATGCAGTAATAAGTATTAACCCTAACCCACTACTAGAGATTGTGAAGAGATGGTGTGCCAGTGCAACAAGACTAACTTCAACTAACAAGGACTGAACGACAATACAAATACCTAACCCTAACCCTCACCCTAACCCGATGCTAATGCTATATGATAATGCTTATCACTACATGAACTAATGTTAATTAATGGTTGATTTGTGTACCCTTATTTTAAAGTGTTACCAAGTAAGTTATTCACACTATGTTTTTTTTTGGTGGAGGACTACTCTGTTGTATTTCTTGAATATTTGACCTCTGTAAAAAAAAAAATCTGAACCCATGAAAACCATCACCATGTCTAGTATGTTTTACTTTTTGCTAAGGGCAAACTTTACTTTGATGGCTTTTGCATTGTCTACTGCAAAAGTTAATATGAGATATTAGATATCTTTTTATATCTTTTTTCTGTGATATGCTTTACTTTGAAATGTGTAATTGAATGTATTGTAACTATTCATCATACTGTAGTTGCACGCAGTATGTACAGTATATACTGTGTGCAGGATTTATTGAATGAGTGTCTGTGTATCTCTCTTTGTCTTTTTTGCCTTTTCCCCCTTTCTCATCAGATCTTGGACAGTCCATATTTTACACTACAACTTGCCTCCTGCCCTTTCTCAGTGATGATATTCTCAGCACTTTGCCCTATACTATGATCTCCACTTTAGCCACATTTCCCCCTTTCCTTCACAAAGACATCATTGAATACCTGAGCACCTCTTTTCTTCCTATGGCTATATGTGAGTATCAAACACACTGCGCTCAACAGCAATGTGAATGTATGAGAAGTGTTTTGTAGATTGATTTTCACAGTTATGAGAAAGCTATGATTCTCACGCAACGCAGGCGTTGAGTCAGCTGAGGGGATCATGCCCTACGCCTACACGGAAGTCATCGCATGTGCACACGCACACGCACACAAACACACACACACACGCACACACAACACACACACACACACACACGCACACACACACACGCACACACACACATACACACGCACAAACACACACACACACACACACACACACACAGACACACACACACACGCACACGCACGCACGCACGCACAAACACACACATGCACACACACACACACACACACACACACACACACTCATTCACGAGTGGAATACAACCGATACCAATAACACCATCCTTGACGAAGAGAACATATTTCAAGTGGTTGTCATGTCTCTCTCTCTGTCTCTCTCTCTCTCTCTCTCTCTCTCTCTCTCTCTCTCTCTCTCTCTCTCTCCCCTCTCCTCTTTCTTGTCTATAGTGGGTTCAACTCGAAGGGAGGGGGGTGTTCCTGCATATGTCAATCTGTCTGCCTCCTCTATGCTAATGATAGCCATGCAGTACACCTCAAACCCAGGTAAACCAGCACTTAATGACATGTTTTTGAGCATGCCTCTGTAAACTAGCAATGGATGTGTTTCATTTTAAACTGTTTCCGTCACCCGGTTCTGTTCTGTTCTGTTGTGTTCTGTTCTCTCCTCACCTTTCCTTTCCTCTTCCCTTATTTTCTCTCATCTCTTCTTGCATCTCATCTCTTCTCTCGTCTTACCTCCTCCTCCTCATCTCTTGTGTTTTCTAGTGTATCACTGTCAGTTGTTGGAGTGTCTAATGAAGCACAAACAGGAAGTGTGGAAGGTAAGGGTCGTTATTGTATTATTAAAGTAAAGGTACAAGTTTAATTCAAGTCAATTATAGTTCCATCTCAAATGCAGAGAGTATTTTAAATGTCAGGGTGTTATTTAGGGTTTATCAAGATTTTGTTATACATCTTAACAGAACCAAATGACAGCAAGGATACAAGTTATCCTCTTTCTAAATGGATTAGTACAGACACTTCCATGGTGACTCTGCATGGGGACAATGAGTGTGTAACAGCATTTTTGTGTGCAGGACCTGCTTTACGTCATATCCTACGGACCGTCCCAAGTGAAGCCCCCTGCCGTGCAGATGCTGTTCCACTACTGGCCCAACCTGAAGCCCCCGGGAGCCATCAGCGAGTACAGGGGCCTGCAGTACACAGGTCAGCCTCCTACTGTCACTCCTGTATCGACACCTGGAGAGAAGCGCTGTGGCTCCTGTTCCACTTAAGTGCCCTGCCTCCTCTCCTTCCCTTGTCTCCATAGCCTGGAACCCCATCCACTGTCAACACATCGAGTGCCACAACGCCATTAACAAACCTGCTGTCAAGGTAAAAACAAAACCAGGCATCAGAGGTGACTTCAGGAGATTTTATCCCCTAAATCTATCCTGCTACTTTAGTATTTACTATAGTTTTTACGATGGGATTTTATTCCTGCTGCACATTGAGTCAGTTACATTTAGTATACAAAATAAACATCTTGTTATGATTACGTTCTATTTTGATTTCTTTTTCTCTCTCTTCGCCGTCATGGGTGGTCGAATGGAAGTAAATACCACGAGTAACGCAAATCAAACATTCTCAGAAAACGTTCGTGCGTGGCCTCTGGGGGCACGCGTGTGAAATGTGCCAGATTGCTCCGCCGAGTTCAAACGTCGCGTCCGTGCCGCGGTAAATACATCAGGATGTGGCGAGTTCAAACGCGGTGTCTGCGGTAAACACATCAGGATGTGCCCTGGCGAACGGCGTGATGAGATCAGTCCCATCGCAGCGCCAGGCTCATCTCCTGTCCTTCCTTTGGCTTGTTGTTTGTTGCCCTGCCTGGCCTGTTTCATCTAGTCCGCCTGCCCTTGCTCAACGGCGCACAAAACCGGCAAATAAAGGAGGGGCGGTGGGGGCCACGGGCCAGGGCTGGATTTCAATTACCAGGAGCGGGAGGGGGGTGCATGGGGGTAACAGGGCCTTAATTGGAGGTACTGACCCCACGCGGACCTTGAGGCCGGCACGGCATCCACTCAGAACTGTAAATTATAGAGAACCATCTGAGCTCTAAAGCCATAAACACGGTGGTTTAGTACAGGGCCATGCACAGATCAAAAGATAGCCGTGCACGGCATATGTGTGCAGCCATCTACAGTCAGGCTGGGGGGCTGACAGCTGAGAGGCACGCAGGTTTTCTGGTTGAGACCATGAAATGTTGAGGGGTATAAATCACGGCAGCAACTGACAGCTGTACTCTTGTTGTGTGTTTCCAAGTACGACGGTGGCTTTCATGTGTTTATTGTGTTGTTCTAAAATAAAAATAAATAGATGATCGTGTTGATATTATTCATATGCCTGTTGGGTACTATTGATCTTTGTTTTGCTTCTACAGATGTGCATAGACCCCACTCTCTCTGTTGCCCTGGGGGACAAGCCACCGCCCCTCTACATCTGTGAGGAATGCAGTCAGAGAATAGCAGGGTAGGCTCTTACTTTGTCACCAAACCACCACGCCCCCCCCCCCTTCTCCTTCCTGTCTCATTATTCCTCCCTTTAACCCAGGGGACCCACTATCGCCATGGTTACATAATTCTCATGCTCCGTTAATGAGATCATCAAAGCAACATAACAATGTTCTTTTGCTTTCCCCATCAAGATCTATCTTGTATAGATACATCTGCTGCTGATCAATGTATTGATTTTGAGGATGGACATATAGACATATGACAGCAATTTCCTGGGAAAGCTGTGAAAACCGGGCTGCATGCTAGCTGCATTTACATAGAGGATCATCAAGTATGAGCCAACAACTGCTTTTGATATTTCTCTGACCTTCACAGAGACCACCCCGAGTGGCTGGTTGACGTTCTCCTGCCCCAAGGTGAGCGTTTCCAAACAAACATGTGTTTTAAATTGAATGTTTATTCCCCATATGCTGTCCCCCTCTCCTCAAACAGAGATAGGCAGAAACACACACTCACGCACACGCTCAGCTGATAAAACACAGATATAGGTCATAGCACAAACCCGTTGTCATAGCACAAATGGGGATAACAAATTTGCTTTTCATCACGCTCCTTTCTCTGCGTTTATCAGTCATGTTGATTCTCTTTTACAGCTGAGATATCCGCCATTTGTCAAAAGAAGGTAAGATCTTGTGATACAAAAAGCGCGTTTGCTTTCTGGTCAGCACTTAGTACACTTCCATGGTCCTGAGTCTTATCATTTCTTTTTTTGAAGTCATGAATCGCTGCTTCTTATTAATATTATTCCACGACCAGTAGAAATTCCCCTGCAGGGAATTTTTACGGCAGAGTCTAATGTCAAAGGTCGTCACGTATAAAGTTTACAATTGAATTGATGACGCAAACTGTATTAGGTCAAACTCATTTAAGAGGGAAGAGGTTTCCCCGCAGTATTTTTTTTTATCTCCCATGCGTTGGCTGCTGTTTTTACCCCATTTGAATGTTTTCTCAATCGGAAAGCCTATTGACTGAAGTGTCTCTGAGAGGCCAGAATCATTCTCAATGAACGGCCGTGAGGCCGCGGTGTTTGTTCCGGAACGCACCGACCGCAGGCCGGAGGGATCCCTGCACGGTTTCCACGGAGACACAGGGAGAAACGGGGGTGTGTGTGATCTCAGGTGCTCCCGTCAAGCGCAGCAGCTGCCCTGCCTGTTGTCATGGGAAACAGCTGCCCTCTCTCTCTCTCTCTCTGTCTCTCTCTCTGCTAGTTGGTCCATCGTTTGCAATCCACCGCCTTTCACAGGCCGTGTACCACTCTCGTTATATGAAATATAAAAAAGCTCTTAAAACTTTGACCGTGGTTCCCTCCAATTCTGACGTTATCACTTTAAATGTCTTCACTCTGAGTTGTGGGAGAAGTATCAAATATTGAAATGAAATGTTGCCACAAACATTGCTTTGTCCCTGCTGATTACAGGACATGTAATGTAAGTGAGTACATTGCAAACAGCTCTGGTGCACATCTATTATTTGTATTTATTGTTGTTTGATAGGAGATAGCCAGTCAGCCAGTCAGCCAGGCAAGGGCTCTGTCAGGGGAAGTATATGTTAATTTGATTGTCAGAAATCCATCTCCCTAATGGACAAAGATTAGAGGCAAATCAGATTAGGTCAGTCCCCTGTCGCCACCCTTTTTATTTTTAGAAACCTGAGACGCCATGGGGACTCAACACAAGGAACATTCTATCTGTGGATGCAGACTAATTAACATTTAGTTAAACCAAGGCTCAGTGGGGGGTGGACACCGGCAGGATTGCTTGACTTTGAGGTGGGATAGGGCCCGTGAATAAGGGTCTAACATGAACACGCTATGGTTGCCACTTTCTACTCAGCAAAAGATAAAGAAAGGAATGGGTGCAGTTTTTGTGACCCGCACACCTTTAGATCACGACACTGTAGCACCCATTTAATAAGACCCACGCGGACAAGCCCTCTCTCACAGCCTCCTATATACATCACCTCTGTCTCCCATCCTCCCCCCCTCTCTCCTATCCTCCCCCCCTCTCTCCCACCATCCTCCCCGGTCTCCCCCACATCCTCCTCCACTTTCTCTCCCATCCTCCTCCTCTCTCTCTCCCACCCTCCTCTCCTCTATCCTACCATCCTCCCCTCTCTCACCCACATCCTCCCCCTCTCTCCTATCCTCCTCCCCTCTCTCTCCACCCTCCTCCCCCTCTCTCTCTTACCCTCCTCCTCTCTGTCTCCCACCCTCCTCTCCTCTCTACCCCACCCTCCCTTCACCCGCCCCCCCCCCCCCCCCCCCTCTCCTGTCTCCCCCCACCCTCCCCTCCTCCCCCCTCCCCTCCGGCCGCCGTAGAACTGTAGCTCCCACGTCAGGAGGGCGGTTGTCACCTGCTTCTCAGCTGGCTGCTGCGGGCGCCATGGCAACCGGCCTGTCCGCTACTGCAAGCGTTGCCATGTCAACCACCACAGCAGCGAGGTGGGGGCTGCGGCAGAGACTCATCTCTACCAGACCTCGCCGCCTCCCATCAACACCCGCGAGTGTGGGGCGGAGGAGCTGGTGTGCACTGTGGAGGCCGTTATAAGGTACTCTCCCACCCTGGGCTCTGATCACCGTGTCTCACGATTACACATGCTTTTGTAAGCGCCCCACGCGGAGCCTGTCACATCATAGAGTACACGTACTGCGGAAAGTGGCAAACCAATGACAATGTCTTTTTGCTACTGTGACTAGTTGTGCTTCTTTCTCTCCTTTTTTGCCGCACACCTGTTTTCCATCTCTCCCTCTCTCTCTCTCTCTCTCTCTCCTCTCCTCTATCTCTCCCTCTCCCTTCTCTCCCTCTCTCCCTCACTCTCTCTCTCTCTCCCCCTCTCTCCGTCTCTGTCCCACTCTCTCTGTCTGTCCCGCTCTCCCTCTCTCTCTCTCTCTCTCTCTCTCTCTCTCTCTCTCTCCTCTCCTCCATCTCTCTCTCTCTCTCTCTCTCTCTCTCTCTCTCTCTCTCTCTCTCTCTCTCCTCTCCTCAATCCATCTCTCTCTCTCTCTCTCTCTCTCTCTCTCTCTCTCTCTCTCTCCTCTCCTCTATCTCTCCCTCTCTCCTTCTCTCCCTCACTCTCTCTCTCCCTCTCTCTCTCTCTCTCTCTCTCTCTCTCTCTCCTCTCCTCCATCTCTCTCTCCTCTCTCTCTCTCTCTCTCTCTCTCTCTCTCTCTCTCTCTCTCTCTCTCTCTCTCTCTCTCTCTCTCTCTCTCTCCTCTCCTCAATCCATCTCTCTCTCTCTCTCTCTCTCTCTCTCTCTCTCTCTCTCTCTCTCTCCTCTCCTCTATCTCTCCCTCTCTCCTTCTCTCCCTCACTCTCTCTCTCCCTCTCTCTCTCTCTCTCTCTCTCTCTCTCTCTCTCTCTCTCTCTCTCTCTCTCTCTCTCCTCTCCTCTATCTCTCCCTCTCTCCTCTCCCTCACTCTCTCTCTCTCTCTCTCTCTCTCTCTCTCTCTCTCTCTCTCTCTCTCTCTCTCTCTCTCTCTCCTCCTCCTCCATCTCTCTCTCTCTCCCTCTCTCTCTCCCTCTCTCTCTCCTCCTCCTCCATCTCTCTCTCTCTCCCTCTCTCTCTCCCCTGGCCAGCCTCCTGAAGGAGGCGGAGATCCACGCTGAGCAGCGTGAGTTTGAGATGAACCGGCGTCGTCAGATGGGCCTGTACGCCTCGCACCACTCCCTGGACAACATCGACTTCGACAACAAGGAGGACGACCAGCACGACCAGCGGCTCCTCAGCCAGTTTGGCATCTGGTTTCTGGTGCGTCTCTGACGTGGTCCGTGTGCAGTGTGAGCCCGGCGGGTGAGATTAAGGACGATGTGGAGTTAGAGGAGCCTCCGGAACCAATGCTGCTGCACCACTGCTTCAGGTTTCTTGAAGCCAATTGTTGTAGCAGTTCTTGAACATCCAGTGCGTCACGTTATGTATGCCCAACTAGGGAGCCCTGCTACGCACCCTCTCCCATCCAGTTTCCCTCTGGGATCTCAAGTTCTTCCAACACATATTTTATATATACATGTACATGTATATAGTATATATATATATATGCATATAGAATAGATTCTATTCTATCCTATTCTATATATGTATATATATATATATGTATATACTGTATATATATAGTGATATGTGGCTATTAAATATTTAGCCGCCTTTCAATATCTACAAAATGTCTGCTAAATAGTGGTTGGCCATGATTCATTTGGGATTAGATGTGTCAGATGTGATTAATATGCAGGTAGAGGATGAAGCATCTTGCTCCTGGGGGCCTTCCGGTAGACGGAGGAGAACCTTGGGATTCAAAACCCAGAAAAGCACCCAAACCCAATAGACTCCCCCCCCCCCTCCCCACCACCACCACCGTGACTATAGGAATAAACATCACGTTCCCTTCTTCTCCGCGTGCATCGCTCCTCACCCTGCAGGTGAGCCTCTGCACGCCCAACGAAAACACGCCCACAGAGAGCCTGGCGCGGCTGGTCAGCATGGTGTTCCAGTGGTTCCACTCCACCGCCTACATGATGGACGACGAGGTGGGCAGCCTGGTGGAGAAGCTCAAGCCCCAGTTCGTCACCAAGTGGCTGAAGACCGTCTGCGACGTGCGCTTCGACGTCATGGTCATGTGCCTGCTGCCCAAGCCCGTGGAGTTCGCCCGGGTAAGAGGTTGCCGGTTCCAGCGCTGCGGTGCCCTGTTGGCTGTGAGGTGATGATGGAGGTGGAGGGGGCATCCATGGAGGGGGGGGGGCCTTGGGCGGGGTTAAGAAGGTGGAGCGCAGGGGCTCATGAGCATCGCAGAACCTCTCCTTTCCCATTCCCATAACATCCATGAGAAATGCTCATACACACGCTGCTAAATAGCCTCTTGTTCATATAGTATTAATATCATATTGTGTACGTTATATGTGGTATTTTTGTAGGCAGTGGCTATGAACAGTATTTGCACATAGGAATATATTTGTTTGGTAGTAGAAAGAGATATTGACAAATACACACACACACACACACACACACACATCTACGGAGGACATTTCTCCCACACTGTTTGTAAAGCACAACGTTAGCTAAGCCTGAAGGGTTACGATGAGAAGCGGAAGGTTATTTAGACGTGGATACAGGGTACCATGGAGCCAATGAATAATGCAACACATGCACTCGCATTGTGGACATGATGTGTTTCCATTGTTTGGAGGCGGCAGTCGGGAGAGTCATAAAGTATATTAGCATATTAATCATGATGGAGGGAAATGCCCGAGTCAGCAGCCACTGAGCCACACAGCAGCTCCTGTCGTAATGTAGCCATGCACTTCTTTCACATCACACCCCCCGGTGAATGAATGAACGGGTGAAGATTGAAGAATGGACCGTGAACCAAGGCATCGATGAATCAATAACCAAAATAAATCAATGAATCAC
>JAXIVH010000014.1:8265890-8270890 GCA_036785325.1 Urophycis tenuis | reverse complement strand
TAGTTAATAACAACAACAACACAGGCCCACAGACACACAGGTTAGCAGTTTGCATTTAGCAGTTTGGATCCGACTGATGCCTTGTGGCTGGTTCATCCCGCGCGGGTTCCAGCAACGGGCAACAAACACCGTGGTTTGACTCTGCGTCCCCCTGCGTCCCCCCCCCCCCCGATATCCTCCCCGGCTCGTCCCCCAGATGGAGCTCCAGGACGACGGGGTGATGCTGGGCCTAGACAGCAGCCTGGGGAAGGACATCGTGGGCATCATCAACAACGTCTTCCAGGCGCCGTGGGGGGGATCGCACACCTGCCAGAAGGAGGAGAAGGCCCCGGAGTGCAGCCTGTGTCAGTCCAGCATCCTGTGCTACCAGCTGGGCTGCGAGCTCCTGGAGAGGCTGACCCCCCGGGAGGAGATCCGCCTGGTGGTGAGGGGCGCGCGGGAGAAGTTCAACGTGTATTAATAGACCGCGGGCGCGGAAACTTGACAAGCCCTCGAGAACCGGTCGCCATTTGAGGCCTGATTGCTGACTAATGATGCAGTGATCATGTCAATTGGTTCTACATGACGTCCTTCGTGACTGCAGCGTATTCAGCCTTTATGCACGTACGCACACGCTGGAATAATATGGAAGTACGGGTCAATTATGTGTCGGTCATACTTGAGCCCTCCCTATTACCCTTTGCTATAGCATAACCCTTGTTTTTATAAAATAATTAATACATATTTTAATATGTTTTTATTATTATTTTTTTTTTTTAATTATTATTATTTTTTTTTTTGTAGACACAGTACAAACAGAACAAACAACAACAAGTCAACAGACAGGGTATTTTAATATGTTTTTAAAGAAAGATATGATTTAAAATAAATAAATAAAGTTGAATTTCAAGTTGAAGTGAGTAGTTCCCCTGGTTAGGGGATGTGTAGCTACTATATGGCACATCATGCTCCACAGCCAGCGGCTGCCTTACCGTAAACAGCATGACTTTCAAAGTAAGCTGTGACTTTTTGCTAAATGCGGACAGATTGTCTTTTCTAGGAACCAACTGACAGCTTGGAGGAGACTCTGCTGCTGCCTCAGACAGACTATTCCCTGGGGACGGAAACTGGGACAGAGGATGGTGACAACCCAAATGGCACAAGCACTGATAACGCCAGCAACCACTCTCCAGATAACCCCTGTGAGCATACCCCATGCTAACACATACACCATGACTGTTAATTAACATGTTAATGCATAGACCATGACTGTTAATTAACATCTTAGCACATAGACCATGACTGTTAATTAACATCTTAGCACATACACCATGACTGTTAATTAACATGTTAACACATAGACCATGACTGTTAATTAACATGTTAACACATAGACCATGACTGTTAATTAACATGCTAACACATACACCATGACTGTTAATTAACATGTTAATGCATACACCATGACTGTTAATTAACATGTTAACACATAGACCATGACTGTTAATTAACATGCTTTCACATACACCATGACTGTTAATTAACATGCTAACACATACACCATGACTGTTAATTAACATGTTAACACATAGACCATGACTGTTAATTAACATGCTTTCACATACACCATGACTGTTAATTAACATGTTAACACATAGACCATGACTGTTAATTAACATGTTAACACATAGACCATGACTGTTAATTAACATGCTAACACATACACCATGACTGTTAATTAACATGTTAACACATAGACCATGACTGTTAATTAACATGCTTACACATACACCATGACTGTTAATTAACTTGAACATATACACCATGACTGTTAATTAAAATGTTAACACATACACCATGACTGTTAATTAACATGTTAACACATAGACCATGACTGTTAATTAACATGCTTACACATACACCCTGACTGTTAATTAACATCTTAGCACATACACCATGACTGTTAATTAACATGTGAACATATACACCATGACTGTTAATTAACATGTTAACACATACACCATAACTGTTAATAACATGTTAACACATGCACCATGACCGTTATTTAACATGTTAACGCATAGACCATAACTGTTAATTAACATGTTAACACATACACCATGACCGTTAATTAACATGTTAACACATACACCATGACAGTTGATTAACATGTTAACACATACACCATGACCGTTAATTAACATGTTAACAAATACACCATGACAGTTGATTAACATGTTAACATGCACACATGGCTGTTGATTAACATATACATATATACAATAACATATACAACATGTCTCTAATTCACATGTTATGATATAGACCATGCCAGATTAACATGCTATGCACCATGACTCTTTATGTTAGATATAAACCATGCAAAGCTAAGATATTTCATCCTAATGAAAGTAGTGCATTACACGTTACTTTGCTACTTGCTTGTTTAGTGCTACGAATAATACCATGTTTTTAGTGTGTGACATGCATCTAATATAGAAACAAACTACAAATAAGACAGCGTGTAGTCTTGCATGTATCTCTCAGTACTCCAAACAAACGGTATTCCCAGTGGCTCCTACGTGATCCATGAGGTTGTACAATGCTACCAAACTGTGCAGGGCGAGTTCAAAGACGACTAAAAGAAGATTAGTCCTTGCCTGGGCAGCATCTTTCTCCCATTAAAGACCCTTTATTTCCCCAGCCATGAGGAGTAACTCGGACAAGAAGTTCTCCTACCAGGAGCTTCCAGTGTCCCTGAAGCTAATTTACACCATTCTGCAGGTACTTGTTCAAACACAACTCAATATAACTGGAGCCACCACGCGCTGGTACTGCTCAGCATGGCATCGCTAGTCACGTTGCATAATGTGTGCCCGTGAAGCCAAGTGACAAATTAACTCATTAAAATGAGGGCTCACTTTATTAGCTAAGCTAATGGGGTTGCGTTGATCAACCATTCATGAACATCACAAAAACAAAAGCAAGTTGTCACGGTTCCACGTGACCGCGGGGTGTCCTGTGTTCTCCGGGGTCTCAGGAAATGTCCAAGTTTGAAGAACCCGACATCCTGTTCAACATGCTGAACTGCCTGCGGATCCTGTGTCTGCACGGGGAGTGCCTGTACCTGGCCCGCAAAGACCACCCGCACTTCCTGGCCTACATCCAGGAGAAGATGCTCATCCCCAGGTGTGTGAGCAGAGCCGCTAAGCCAGGCCACACAGCAACACATATAACACTAGACTTTAGCAGGCCAGTCAGAGTCAATTCTATTGTGTACGTGTTAACCATAGCTGATGACGTGTGCATTTTGTCTGTCAGCAAAAATATGTATATTTGCATTTAGGGCATTATTTGCATGTATGCATGCATGTAGGTGTGTGTGTGTGTGTATGTGTGTGTGTGTGTGTGTGTGTGTGTGTGTGTGTGTGTGTGTGTTTGTGTGTGTGTGTGTGTGTGTGCGTGTGTGTGTGTGTGTATGCATGTATGCATGCATGCATGCAAAGTACTGTAAATTGCTCTCCGGTAATGTACTGTATACATGGATATGTGTGTGTGTGTGTGTCTGTGTGTGTGTGTGTGTGTGTGTGCTTGTGTGTGTGTATGTGTGTATGCATGCATGCATGCAAAGTACTCTAAATTGCTCTGCGGTAATGTACTGTATACATGGATATGTGTGTGTGTGTGTGTGTGTGTGTGTGTGGCGGTGCCGCAGCCTGTGGTCCATCCTGAAGTGTGAGTTCTGTCAGCTGGCGTCGCTGGCCGTGCCCCAGCTCCTCCACGCCCTCTCCCTCTCCAACGGCGCCGACATCTTCTGGAACCTCATCGACACGCACTTCAACAGCAAGGACTGGAAGATGCGCTTCGAAGCCGGTGAGAGAGGCGGACGCGGGGTGTAGCGTTGTAGTGCGTGGCGTTTCCCCCCCCCCCGCGGGTTTGCGACGTGTACATGAGAGCGTTCGCCCCGCGCCGTCTTGTGAGGCGCGAGGTGTAACAGCGCGGGGGACATGATGGTATGTGATTCATCGGGGTTCACGCACATCGGCTGCATGAATGAAACATGAGGGAGAAGACCCCCCACCACCCCCCCCACTCCCCCCTACTCGACTGGTCCGCTCCGGTCCACAAACCCCCCCCCCCTGCCCGCCCGCCCGCCCGCCCATGTCTCATCCCTCGCGCGTTGTCATGGTAACCGTGCGGCTCACACACAGCCTGCAAAGAGGAATCGCTGGGATTAATAAGGTTTTTCTCGCCCTGTGATTGGCAGGGAAGAGCCGTGCGACCTTGAGACAGAGGCAGAGGTTATGTCCCCTCACACACACACACACACACACACATGCACACACATAGGAAGAGAGCACCATAAGCTGTGTGGAATTACACATGTAAACCCCAACACCTTTTCCTCCCCCCACTGCATTCATTTACAAATGTTGACTCCATTTAGAAATTAAGTGAAATGAATTTAACGACGCAAACACATTGAGCACATCTTTTCTTCACATCAGCTTTTTTTTTTATATGTGCCCAGTATGTGCTTAACGCAAATTAGCGAAATTGCACAGCATTTACTGTTATGGTTTTTTTATTATTCTTAATGTATTTTACGGGCTGTATCATAATTATGGAGGCTATTTATATAACGAGGTTGTTCAACTTTGTTTAAATATGGTCCTACATCTAGCAGGGCAACAATGCATTCTGTAATAAACAGACAGTTTTCTTGACAGCGAGCCCGGCCTAAATCCTGTATAATACTGACACCTAGTGGGGACAGCCGAGCACCGTCCTCTGATGTCGAACAAGCTCTTAATGAATAATAAATAGGAAGATAAAACAAAATAAAAGGGTTGAATGATTGCTCTCTGGCAATATTAATAGTTTGGCACAACGGAGGTTGGGTTGCAGGCTGCGTGAGTGTAGGGCTGGTGTAGCTACAAGTCCCACACATATTGCACAGCGTCAGAGCCTGTAAATATTTAATACCCTCACACTCATTAAATATCCTCCCAGCTGTCAAC